>BMAC01000070.1:657683-677948 GCA_014905375.1 Phtheirospermum japonicum
GTAGGGCCAAATCATAGTCATCCAGTATATTAGATCCAATGGATATAAATTAGTTTGGGTGACAAATATATCTATGTCTTTCTAAATGTACATCAACAGATTTTTAAATATGCATCAATTAACATTAAATGAACATTATTATTAATGACTATATAAATTAAGTCATTTTCATTTCTCTCTCTGCTCAATTAATAATTCTCCTCTATTGAAATCTCTCTATAAGTCTCAAAAAATATAAATATTACCAAAATAAATTACATCATATTATTCCTTACGATCTAAGGAACAATACTCATGCCATTTTTCCCAACAAATTTGTACTTTTAAAAATTCTAATTGAGATTATTTCTAAAAACCAAATAATAAAATATAGAAATTCAATGCACATTTAGATGCATGTTATTGCACATTTAGAAGTACATTGATGCATTATTAGAATAACAACGATGTTTGCATTATATGTCATGTTTTTTCAAGCCAATTTCCAACAGTTTTACTGCACATTTAATAGTTTTTTAATGCACATTTACATGTCCGATGATGCACAGTTATTATTACAAGTATGCAATAATACATGCTATATATTTATTAGTCAACCATACCCCATTTAATTTACATCCATCAGATCTAACCTAATGAGTGGCTGAGATTTGGCCCTACGGACCCATTTTAATAATTGGACCCATTGAATGTAATATGAAATTCTTATGAATGTAGTATGGAATTTTATGAATGTAGTATGAGATTTTATGAATGTAGTATGGAGTTCGTAGTATGAAATTTTATGAATGTAGTATGAAATTGGAATGTTATGAATTGGAATTCCAAAATGTAGTATGAAGTTTTATGAATGTAGTATGGAATTCGTAGTATGAATTGGAATTCCACACCGTAGTATAAAGTTTTTATGAATGTAGTATGGAATTCAATAGTAAGAATTGGAATTTTATGAATTGGAAATCCACAACGTAGTATGAAATTTTATGAATGTAGTATGGAATTCAATAGAATTCCACATACGTAGTATGATATTTTTTATGAATGTAGTATGGAATTCGATCGGAGTCCAGTGATTAACACGGTGCTATGAAATTAATATGAACTTTATTTGAGTTAAATTTGGGGAAAAATAAAAATTGAGAAATAAAACAGGATTAACATGGTAGTATGAAATTAATATGAATCTTATTTGAGTTAAATTTGGGAAAAAAATAAAAATTGAGGAATAAAACAGAATTAACCTGGTAGTATGAAATTAATATGAATCTTATTTGAGTTAAATTTGGGGGAAATAAAAATTGAAAAATAAAACAAGTTAGTAAGGATAAATTTGTACTTTTATGTATTAGTTTGATTAAATGGGAATCAATACTTTTCAATGGATTTTCTGGGAATAAATATTTTCCTATTGGAGTAATCAGGAATTATCCCTTTTATTTTCAAATTATTTTTTAAAGTTCAATTGTTCTGTCCTTTAGGAAAGGACTAGGAACATTTCACAAGTCCTATCCAAATCGAGTTATTTTCCTGTATAAACGATGTAGGGATAACTAAATCTTTTTATTTACAATTCATATTAAAATGTGTAGTATTTTAGTCAATGTTGATGATTGTATAAACTGGAGATGAAAATTTCGTCACAAATTATGTACATACACTCGAACCAAAGAGTTTTGAAAATTGTTGCGTGAACCAGAGACAGAGATGCAACAATGCACAACGTAGGTAAAATTTATTATACATCAGAGGTGTAATTTACTATATAACAGAGATTTGATTGTCCAAAACTATGATATTATGCAATTATTATCAACTATACTCCCTACTGAGTGAGTTGAAAGCTCATCACTTTTTATAATTAACATTTTTCAGTTAGGCGAATTCAGAGCGAGGCGAGTTACACGACACGTGTAACTACGTACATACACAGTGATGTTTTTCTAGTGAAACCCGAGTAAAAAATTACCCCACATGCATAAAATGATAGGATATGATTTATTTTTACGCTATTATATATATATTTTTTATTTTTAGTTAAAAAAACCGATGGAGTAAATCACCCTTTGAAATTTTCGAGGGGATCTATTTACCATCGAAAAATTCTGAGGGGAGTTTATACCCTCGGGTTTTCTGAGAGATAAATGCACTCGGTAAATTTTTCCTCGAAAAGCCTTCCGTATTCGATAATAATGGCGGCAAACATTGGCGCTATTTTTTCGAAGGATTTACCGAAGGGAGTATTACCGAATGTATTGACCTTCGGTAATGCCCTCGGTAATAATTGCCTTCGGTAATGCCATCGGAATTTTAGAGGACAATATTCCCTAATTGTTCCCCTCGATAAAATACTATTTCTTTTTGTAGTGCTATAGTTATATTTGTATTCCAATTAACTTAATTATATGTGATAAAATTATGATGTCAAATTTAATATCAATAAATTTAATGTACTATGCGAATATTAAATTACTACACGTAAAATTATAAAGATTACCTAAATTACTTTCTGAAATGCTGAAATAAGATATTAAAAGAATGAGAAGAATTACATAATTAAAATTTCTAAAATAGAAAAAAAAAATTACATAAAATAATTAAATATTAAAATAGTGAATATCCAAATAAAATATATACAATTAATTAATTATTTATGGGATGAATATTCCAATTTAGAGAATTAGAATATATTGTTATGTACTTATGATTTTATAATAATATAATATGAATTGTATTATTATTTTTCTTTAATAGAATTAAACGTTAACTATTAATATAAATTATTTATTCAATTTTCTTAGTTAATAATTATTATATTAAAATAAAATACATATTTCGTATGTCTATTAATTAGAAAATAACAAAAAATGAGATTAAATAAATATTATAATATGAAATATTCTTTTTTGGTGCAGACTGTTGGAGATGGTTATGTTTGTTTCTATGGAAATTTTAGATGAATAAAACTGAAGTGTTCCATAGATTATTGAGAAGATGGGTAGTGGTTCTCCAAATGTTCTTGTAAATGTATGTTCTTAAAATTATTTTTTGTTTGGTGATGTGAAAGAGTGGATTGCTTAAAAGGATTTTAAGTGGCATTAAGATCTCTTTATTGTCTTTGGTGTATATATTCACATATTTTTATGCATACAATTTAATGTTAATATTAAGTTATCGAGCCTTAAAATAAAATGCCAAAGGAGGTAGGCTTTTTAATATTTGATATTAAAAAGTCAGAAATGAGGATATACCTAATACCTAATGTAATCTATGGTTATGTTTGGCTAACAAAGCTGATAAGTTAACTGATAAATGAAAAGCTTGCTGATGACTGATAAGTTATTTGAGAGTTGATAGCTGATGACTGATAGCTGAAAAGTTAGCTGGTCTAAATAAAAGTGTTTGGCAAATTCAGCTGATAAGCTGACTCAAAAATACAAAATTACACAAAAGTACATGTTTAAAGTAATAGTGTTAATGCTATTTTTTTATTCTTATATATTATTAGGATTGTAAATTTAATTATTATTGTTTCTATTACAAATTTCGTTTTATGTATATATATAATTTTCAATAATTGCACAATACTTTTTTTAACGGATTGGGAAAATGATTTTCTTTTATTTCCTTTATACACCAATTTATAGTCAAGCTAATAATAATGATAATGATAATGATAATAATAAGAATAAGAATAAGAATAAGAATTTCACAATACTAAAATAATTCCTAGATATTCATCTAAAGATTAATAAAGTGGTGAAATTAAGAAAAATAATACCTAACGAAATATTAGTGTAGTTTTATAAAAAAAATAAAAGGGTTAAAATAGGAATAGAATCAAAAAGCTCCATGAGCTTATTTAAAACGCTTGTAATAGTAGCATCTGAGATAAGCTCAGGATTTTCAAATAAGCTCATGCAACCAAACAAGACTTATTTAAATACATAGAGCTTATAAGTCCTCCAAATAAGACATAAGTTAGCTTATTATGCTTACCAAACATACACTATAGTTATGTTTGGCGGACAAAGCTGATAAGTTAGCTGATAGCTGAAAAGCTAGCTGATGACTGATAAGTTATTTGAGAGCTGATAGCTTATAGATGATGACTGATAGCTGAAAAGTTAGCTGATCTAAACAAAAACGTTTGGCAAATTTAGCTGATAAGCGGACTCAAAATACAAAATTACACAAAAGTACATGTTTAAAATAATAGTGTTAATGCCATATTTTTAATTTATTTTTATATAATACTAGGATTGTAATTTAATTATTATTGTTTCTATTACCAATTTTATTATATATATATAATTTTCAATAATTACACAATACTTTTTTTAACGGATTGGGGAAAGGTTTTTTTTTTATTTCATTTATACGCCAATTTATGGTCAAGCGTTTAATAATAATAATAATAATAATAATAATAATAATAATAATTGCACAATACTAAAATAATTCTAGATATTTTTTTTATTTAATAATAATAATAATAATAATTTCACAATACTAAAATAATTCTTAGTATTCATCCAATAATTAATAAAGTGGTGAAATTAAAAATAAAACTAATACCTAACGAAATAATAGTTTCATTTTCTAAAATAATAAAAAGGTTAAAATAGGAATAAAATCAAAAAGCTCCATGAGCTTATTTGAAACGCTTGTAATAGTAGCATCTGAGATAAGTTCAGACTTTTCAAATAAGCTAATACAACCAAACAAGGCTTATTTAAGTACTGAGAGCTTATAAGTCCTCTAAATAAGACATAAGTTAGCTTATTGTGCTTACCAAACATACACTATATCTACATAAAATGGTTATAGATATTTTAATTACTTACCAAATAATTAGATAATGATATGAGATATGTAAGAATGTTTTCAAAATCATAATTTCCTATATACATATTGTCTCTAAAAAATATCAATATAAGTACTAAATTAATTAATATCTATGATTATAATAATTACATTACATTTTAGGGTAGATATTACATTATATTGTGTTTATCATTTTTTTTAGTAGGATAATCCACATTTCACAGTTTTTATAGTTGATTTATAGAATATATTTATGTATTTTTAAAAATATAAAAAAATACATTTTATAAATAGTATATACAATATTTCCCCGCCAAAAGTGTGTTTCTAAATTATAAATGTTTTATCTATGTCTTGAAACTCGCCCCATACATTGACCCGAATTGGCATACCGGTTACCAGGTTACTGAGTCAACAGTCGGGTCACCGAGTCAATTACTTACCTGGGCAAAAAATAATAACAATATAAATTTATTTTTTTATAACTTAAAAATAAGTAAATTAAATAAGTTTATATACATATAAATCACATTTAAAAGTCATAAACAAACATTCATATATTTCAAGAACATAAATATATTATCCTTCAAATATATCAATTTATATATTAAATTTTCAAATATTATAAAGACGAAGTGAAAAAACCAAGAAATATAATATATGAAATGATATGTTTAAAGGATAATATTTTCATGATCATGAAACATATGAATATCAGTTTATGACTTATCAAATTTCCAAATATTATAAAGAGGAAGTGAAAAAGAAATCAAAAAATGAATAAATAACAAAGTTAATCTTATTAATATGGTTACATAGGCTTAGAGATATATAAGTGAATACAAAAAAAATAACAATAAGTTTTCAATTATGTAGAAAAAAGTGAACTTTTTAAAAAAGATAAAAAAGAAAAAAAAAAAAGGAAGAAGAACGCCTGCATAATTTTTACAATATTGAGTACCGATAAAAAGAGTTGTTGCGTACTATTTTTACAACCTTCAGTGCCGATAAAAGAATTTGTCGTGTAATTATTTTGTGTATCACTTCGAATTTAAACAAGTTGTTTGGATTTGAAAGGTTACTGTAATTAATGGTCTGAGGATAACAAGAAATTCAGTTTCAAATTAACGGTCTGTTCGGGCTGCGGGTCAGCAATTGATGCCTGGCCAGCCCAAGTAGCCGGGACTAAAACGGGCTGACTGTGAAACAGTTTATTAAGCCGGCTCCCATCAGGCAGTGCTTCAGTTTGGCCGGGTTTCGGGTCTATTCGTCGGGTTGGGCCTGGCCGGGTATAAAATAGTGATTCTTATATTTAATTATATTGCGATTATTAAACTTTAGAAACTATTAAATATGATTTTAAATCTTCTTTATTACTTATTAAATTTCTCAATATATACATTACAATTTTTTTTAAAGAAATCATCACAATTACTTCATAATATTCACAATAATAATCAAATCAATTGGATTGAGTTTTCTTTTGAGACTATTAAACTATGATTTAAATCTTCCGTACCTATAATATAACGAGAGTAAGAGTAAATCTATTTCTTTTACTATGATGACAAGTAATTAGAAATGCGTGTTAATCAAAAATTAGCCAAAATTTAAATCAGGTTATTATTATTATTGTGAACAGTTTTCATGATTCATTTTTCTTATTTAAGATCTACTTGAATGAGATAATTAAAGGAGTTGAGATAACTGGTAGATGATAATTGATTGTAAATTATTGTTTGGCAATATGTGATTGAAGATTGATTTAGCGGTATAAATATTACCGAGTGGTATACAACTAATATACATAAAAGGCAAGAAAAATATAAAATAGTAATAATATAAATTTCTAAGAAAATATATAAAAAAATTAAGGAAAAAAAGATACCAAAATAACTATATTGATAAATAAGAATTTCCTTATGTCTGAAAATAATACTTATGTAAAACTATAAATTAATATATTAGCATATAAAAAAATTATAAAGGAAAATAATTTTTTAAAAAAGATATTTAATCAACTATCAACTGATTAGAAAAAACTACAATTTGTAACTTTTTTCGAAATAGAACTTTTTAAGTCTCAACTATCAGGAGCTTATTAAAGACTTTTACCAAACGTATAAATGTGTTGATTAAGGGTGAATAAGTAATCAACTTTCTCAAATCGCTCAACCAAGCGAATAAGTAAGGATACCCTAATACGAAAGAAGTATCACTTTTCATAGATCTAAATTTATATAGTCTTACGCATTTTGAAGCACTAATTTGAGCGTTAGAGAGGGCTCACCGGAAAACCCTCTGGTCCTCTTTCTAACCTCATTTCTTGGTGCAGTTTCTCGAGCATAAGCTAGAGCACAGTGGTTCAAATTCCTTGCTCGACAAAATGACACCGTATGTGGTAAACTTTGAAGTTAAGGTGTGAGTAGAATGGTGGACCTTGATGAAATCCGACGTGATCTGGCAACGGATCAGAACTACACGTCAACATCAAACATAATTGGCGATGGTTAAGGTTTGGAGGCAACAACGCAGGCAACCCTGAAAATATGAAAGAGCCCAAAACATTTAATTTGATAGAGCTTCTGTATGTAAACTCATAATCAATATATACTCAAATAATGGCATACACTTAAAATTAAAACTTATTGATGTCGGCGTGTTTTTGTCCTATTGGAATAATGATGAACAATTAGTTATGAGATTTTATACGACTTCCACACGGAAAGTGAAAATTTGGTAATTTAATACTCACATGAGATTTAAAATTATTTTAAAAACCTAAATATTTTTTTATGGTATTAAACAAATAAATGTTTAAAAAAATAAAATATATTAATTCAATCCTTATTTTTAGTAATTTCCTTTTTTTTAGCTTTGGGCATAATCTCATATCTATTTGACAATTAAAGCGATACCGTGCTACATTCTAGATTTAAACAAGTAAAATTTATTATTTTTAATAAATTGATTCTTCTTAACCACTCCATCTAATTCATATTAAATATCATTTTAGAAGTTTGATTTTGTTGAAGATTAATTGTCATTTTAGAAATTTTTAATACTTTCTTCCAAATTGTTCTCTAATTAATTTAGGAAATCAATACTAACTTATGATAGTATCAACCCTATTGGTTATGTTGTTGACACCTAGCTTATGTGTCAACAGCATATTCATTCAAATTACAAGTGGCAACTTGTGGTTTATTCAAAATCTGATGTGGCATCCTCATATTATTTGTGTTAAAAAACTTCCTTTTTTGGTTTTTTTTACTAGGTATAGAATAACATTTTTTTTTCATTTTCTTTCTTCCTTGAGAAGCTAGGGTTTTGTTCTCTCTCGCTCGCCTCTAATCTCAAAAATCTGATCCGTCTCTCTCTCTCTTTCTCGCTCGATATTCTTCGTAGGAACTCCAGGACCAAGTGAAAAACTTTATTGAAAAGACCATTATACTCAAGGGCAATTTGGATCTTAAGCCCAAGAATTTTTTTTCGATCTTATCATATTAAACAAATAGAAAAGAAATTAGTTTCAATTCGGTTTTCTGCAGTTTGGATTTGACCGCAAAACACATAAAGCCTAAGATATTTTTTTTCCAATTTTGTTCTTTTCCCCTACTTCGGCCTGCGTTTGTTCTACCTTGGTTCGCATGCCGGCGACGAATTGGTGAGGATGAATTCTGTTTAAAATGAACTTCCCATTGATGGATCATTCATTAAGGTAATTTCAAAGAGAAATTAATCTGTTGTAATCTTTAGATTTATGAAAAATAGTAATTAATTATTCGCTATTTTTTTTTGTTTTTTCTTTTGTGAATTTTTGGAGGCCCTCAGTTTTTGGACTAACTACACAAGTATAATTTTCAAGAACAGTCAATTTACTTTTTCATCTTTATTTTTCTAAGTTAATTAATAACTAAAAAAGGGTTTTAATAATATATCATGTGTAAACTTATTTTGTGGTGACCTTATAATTTTACCTGATTATGATGCCCAAAGGAAGGATAAATTTGAAGAGGTTCACTGTGAATTTGTAAAGTTTAAACTTGGGGAAATAGGTATTTGTTTGTAAGATTCCTATTATCTGACATAGCTTCTGTATTCAATCTCAAGCTTATTAATTATTGATTTTCAACGTTTACTCTGTTCTTCAAATTGTGCATAGGAACCTTTGGCCATCTCCGTATTGGTTATCTGCGATTCTGTAGCCTCAACCTTTTATCATTTTCTTTTTAAATGATGTTGTTCGATGCCAATTCTAGCACGATGGCATTTTTAGACTTCTTCAAATGTTTATCGTGGCAAGTTCATTGTGTTGTGTGTTAGAAAATATATTTCTTGAGGGTCTGATGTTGAAGCTTTATCAATTTGAAATAAATGAAGTCAATATGAAACTTCATTTAAGATTAACTAGGGCAGCCATATTAACTGTCATGCATGACCTTAATGAGAGACTCAGAGCTTTTCATTGCTGGCTCTATGATGCTTCAATTCATTACATTGTTTAGTGGAAGTCTTGGGCTATTCATTTAAAGATTTAAAGATAAGTTCTAAAAATATTTTTGATTAACTCGCACTTGACAAATAATGCATACATCTTTTCATTGCTGGCTCTATGATGCTTCAATTCATTACACTGTTTAGTGGAAATCTTGGGCTACTCATTTAAAGATATAAAGATAAGTTCTAAAAATATTTTTGATTAACTCGCACTTGACAAATAATACATACATCTATTTTATCTGTGGATCACTTGAAGTGTCATGGTTCCCAGGTCTAAAAATTCAGCTTTTTAGGAATTTTCAACTGGTAAACGATCTGATGATATTGAATTCATGGAAAAAGCACATGCATGAAGATGATAATTAAAGAAGTTTAAAAAGAATTTTAAGATATGCTTTAGTTAATGTAATAATGGTAAGCCTGAAACTCTTAAAGAGCAGTTGAACAAACATGTCATTGGTAATTTTTACATGTGTTTATTTTATAAGACTGTTCTTTGGCAATATATATAGTTTACCTTATCTTTTGAATTATATAAGAATTAATCTTATGACTGGGATTTTTTTCTCTTTGGTGATTACTTTTTATTTTTCAAAGTTTATGTTTGATGTTTTTATCTGTCTCTTTAAGGTTATTAAGGTGTACTCAATTTTTAATGTCCTAATTACTATTATAGATTACTAATGAGTTAAGTCAGGGGCATTGATTGATTGTTATGCGAAAGCGAAGCATGGATAAGGAAGAAGAAGCTGAGGAGGACAAGAGCTCTAATAAGGACAAACAAACTGAAGGTTCGTTTTATTGTTGCTCTGACTTGGTATGACTATTCATTTAACAATATTTTTGTTATAAAATTAGATTTATTCTAATTAAATGGTGCATCAAAAATTCGTTGTAACGAATTGTATAGGATTAATCTACGTGTCGTGTAGATAATCATAGCATTTTGAATTTCTCAAATCCATTTATTGGTGAGTGAGAAATGATGCTTGGAAGTTGAACGGTTTGCTTTAATGCTTTATCGGTTACCCCACATTGAATGTTAGTCAATGTGGAAGAGAGTTTAAAAATGATTACATTTCTTTAATGTACATCAAGTGGGCCAGAGAGTGTTGCGGGCTTTGTGTAAACGAAGCTCACGCGGGCTCTTGGACTTGGGTTCGCTAGTCCGCCTTCGGCGAAGTCGATGGCGGAGCCGAGCGGATCCGAGCCCGGACCCGGTCCTGGGTCCTGGGCTCTGGGACTTGGACTTGGATCATGGGTCTTGGGCAATTGGTCCGATTGAGGTGGTCCGTGTGGGGTTCGGGTTCTGGCTCAACCCTGGTTTCTTTTTTGAACCTTCACGCACCTGTTAACTCCTGACCGTTTCGTAACGGCTGGCACCTGACCGTTCAGACGTTTCCAAAACTTTTGAATTCAAACATGCAATGTATTTGCACGCTGAACCAGTCCAGGTTTGTGCTGACTATTGCTGCTGGTTTGAATGACTTTATGACGGCTTTATGGACGTCATAAATGGCAGTTGTAACCCCTAATTTGAACCCCTATATAAGGTTAAGGCTCCTGCATTTGTTTTTGTACTTTCCATACACGAAAAAACCTGAGACAAGCATACAACATACATACATTTCTGCATTTTCCGAACATAACTCAGTCCAGATTTTTCCAGTTCGCCGGAGCCCTGATACTTACGGTGTTGTAATATCAGGGACGAAGTCGTTTTATCTTTGGGAACGATTTGCCAAAACCGAAGGGCACTACCGGGGCAAATTCGTTTTGCGGAAAGAGTGACCACTCGACTCGACTTTCATTTCGAAGATTCTGTTTATCTTTTTCTTCTTTTCTTTTTCCAGTTTTTTGTGATTTCATTTACAGCCCTGCTCGAATCATTGTAATTTCACCAACAATTTTTGTATCTATGTGGTTTCTAATATAATCGGAATTTTTTTTTATTTCCATATTACATATTCTTCATTTGAGTAATTAAAAATTCTCAAAGAATTATTTTGGATTACGATTGATTTTGGATTTTTTTCCGATCTTTGACTTTGGATTCTCGAGATTTAATTTATCAATTTTCATTTGATATAATTCCCGATACAAAAATTACCTGAGCATTTTAATTTTAATTTTATGTGCACATAAAATTAAAATGAAGAAACCACTTTGGGTCCTTTTCCCATGGCACTAATTCTACATTTTTTTTATTGTTTAAAATGAAGAAACCACCTCTGTGATTTTTTCTATTTAGTTTATGCTGCCATTTTCCATATAGGTCGGCTGATTTGCTCGATGCATAAACCTTATTTATCCATTTCGTCGATTTTTTCGCATATCATGTGCTTGAACATGAATGCAATGATTGGCAGGATTTATGAGCTTATGACAAAGGAGGCGGGATTCATTAGTGTGAGTGAGAAAGTGTTTCATACGTATGATCTCAAATCGAGATGGCCAACATTCGAGTAAGGATAAGTTGATTGAAGCATTGTCGTGTAGTCATTTATTGGGTAAGTGAAGTATGAGTGTTAAACAAAGTTAATATAAGTGATTTTGATATAGGATTTTGTGTATACAACAACATATGTTAAAAATATTGCATTTTGATCAAGTAGACAACAATGTACATGTTTATTTTATATTATAAATCTTACGGTGGATTAATGGTGTGTTTTTTTTTCTTCAGAAATTTGTTAATTTCTTTTGATTCCTTTGTTAATTTCTTAATGTGTTTGGGTCACTTGTACAGAAAGCATGGAGAACTTAAACCTGGTTACATATTCAGTTGAAAATCATGGAAAATCATATTCAGTTGAAAATCATGGAGAATTCGGCTACAAAAAGCAATCCGAACTTAAAATTCGGTATATTTTATTTCATCTGTGTATTGTTGTGTAGTCGATCTGATTTATTTTACCAGTCTTTATTGTTTAATTTCAATATGTTTTTGTATAATTTGTATCGATATTTAATCATCAGTGTGAAATTCCACGTACCCTTTAGTTTCTTATTCTGCTATAATCTTCAGGTACTACTAATTTTTTATTCTTTTTTTTTTGGTTCAAGAATTAAATTGTTTCAGTTTTTGTGTCTGTTTTTAATTACTGTTTCCGCTCATTCTGTTTGGCAGGGAATGATTTGAATATATTTTCTTTCATAAAATTTTAGTTAGGCGTTTGTAATGAGTAAGTTTTGAAGGAGAACCTATAAAAGTTTACAACAAATTCGGCTGAAAAAAATGGATAATTCGGCTACAAAAGCAATCCAAACTTGGAATTTCACTGTCTTCTTCTGTTGTCATCTCCAGGTACTACTATTTCTTTCTTTTTTTTTTTAAGTTCAACAAAGAAAAATTTTCAGTTTCTGTGTTTATTTTTGTTTAGCAGGGAATGATTTGCATAAAATTATTTTTTAAAAATGTTTTGTTAGGTGTTTGGAATGAGTAAAATTTGAAGGAGTCGTCGGTTGTTTTTATTGTTCGAAGTAAAGATAACGAGTACATGCCTAGAATTTTCCATATCGGATAATATTTTTTTTATTGGAAGTTCATGTGATATTTCGGTATGAGATTTGGTGCTATAATTAATTAACTAGATTTGATATTAGACTTGCATTTATGTAGGGAAATTATCCCCTTAGTTCATGTTTTATGTGTTAATTGAGTATTTAATGTGATCTTACATGCTTTAGTGTTTGAAATTGGAGAAATCGAAAGTAAGAAGTGTATTGACAAAAGGGCGATAAATATATTGTTAAATGTTAAAACTCACACCTTAAAGGTACAAAGTTTAACTTAGAATCTGATATAAGGGCTTCACTGGCCTAAGGTTATTATTATGAAGATTTGCAGAAGTTTTTTGATATGATTTCTAATAGTAATTTTACTTTTTATTTTCATGAATTTGGTTTAGTTTAACCATAGAAATTTATGCGGTTCTGTTGATTAAACATTCATATTTTTACTTATTCCTGAATATGAAGGAAGATAATACGAGTGGTATGAAAAATAATTTTGAGATACGATAAGGAATCCTCATAGGAGTGGGAACTCTGTATTTGTACGTTATATGCCTTTCAATGTTGCCAACAAAAGATTGTATTATTCTCGATCTATTTTATTTCATAATTGCTTTTTTTTCTTTGCCTTTTTTTGTATTTCGTTGTTGATATTTTATCTGATGCAAACATGTATGTCAAATAGCGGGCCTGGTGCTGGGCCTGCCGCTGCAAAGACAGCTCACGTCGTCGCTATTGGTCGAAGATCACCGCCCGTTTGAATGGGCGGCGAAGATCGTGTGGCGCCATCGCTACAAACTGCAGAACAAACTACTCAAAGGTTCTTGGCTTCATTTGGAAGAGAATAGATGCGTATGGCTAAGAAGTGCAAGATCGACCATTAGTCATTAAAAGTCTTGAGTTCTCCAGGAGGCCATTTGCAAATAGTCGGGGGAAATGAAACTCCGAGCACCTTAATTGAGTGGTTATGATGATGCGGTGAACCATATGAGTTGTTTTTAAAGTAAAATAACAGGAGGAAATTAGGTGTTTTACATGGTAAAAATCATGCGAGTTAGTTCTAAGTAGCTATGTTTTTCAACAAAATTTGACAGAAGCAGTATAACGTGATGAAAATCCATGGCTTTCATTCGTATTCTACAATTTCAAATTTAAATAGATTGTTGAGGCTTTTGTAAATACAGGTGATTACTGTGAATTCGTCAAGATATAATCTTTGCATTTTTTTAAAGGTCTTGGTTGAGAAAGCATGGTATGCCCTTATATGTTTAACTAAGAGTTTACTGTGTTTTTCTCATGCTAATAGTGAAGTGTTGTGAGGTATATTTCAAGGTCAAATATCACTTAATATTGAATCTTTAAGATCAGCAGTACAAAACTTATATGTATGCATCAATATATGTCCCTAACTAATTTCTAGCATCGTACGAGTAAAGATCACGAAAATTATTTATTACCAAGAACGGTATAATTATAATAGAATAAATAATGTTATAATTTATTTTTTTTTAATTTTATTTTATTTTATTTATTCTATTAATATAACTCTTCTGAAATCACGTGTAATATTTAGGTTGTAATACATATAAATAATACTATATTTTTAATTCATTTTGTATTTTGTATTCTTAATTATTATTTTTAATGGAACTCCTAATTATCTTATGATATCCTTAATTGTAAAAATAATTTAAATAAAATTTATTTTAAAATTTTAAATAAATCTAAATAAGTTATGAAAATATATAAATTAAAAATTATTTTATATGTAATTTCATACACACTTAAAAAACTTCTAACAACGTAATCTAAGCATGTGAACGAATTTTATTCGGTACAATCGCACATCACATATGAAAACCACATGTTGGGTTCAACCAATTGATATTATGTCAAAATAGTGATGTTATTCGTATGAGATACTGGTACATATTGATATTGTAATATAATGTCACAAATAATTTATATTTTAATTTTTAGAATATTTATTTTATTAATCTTTCACCAAGCGATACGACACGAGTTGAAAAAATAATATTAAAAAAATGACGCATATCAATTCGCATATTGATAGTTAAGAGTCTAAAAGAATTGGAAATTATTTGTCGGAGAATGACATGATTGTATTTCGTATTTATTAACTCAAATTATCAGACTTATAATTTTTCTTTCAAAATCGACGTGGATCTAGAAATTATTTCAATTTGTTAATGTTCAGATATATTTAGCTGCTCTTCTTGATCGGGCAAAAGTAATCATTTGGGGTGAAACACCAATTATGAGTAGATTTTGTTTTGAAACTTTATATAAAAGTTTGAAATTTATTGTACCTAAAGAAAGGAATGACTTACCAATTTTCGGCAAGGTTATAGTTCTAGGTGGAGACTTTCGTCAAATTCTTCCTGTTGTACCAAAGGGTAGTCGAGAAGATATTTTTTATGCCAATATATGTTCATCTAAATTATGGGAACACTATAAAATTCTTCAATTGACGAAGAATATGAGGTTAAATGCCGGACAGTCAATGTCAACATCTGTTGAATGTAATATTAAGGATTTCTCGGATTGGATACTCAGAATTGGTGATGGCAAAATTGGTACAGAAGTGAATGGTCAGACTTTAATTGACATACCTGACGATATACTTCTTCAATCTTTAGGTGATCATATTGCCGCTATTGTTGAGAGCACTTATCTATCTATTTTACAGAACTTTTCCAATCACTCATTCTTCGAAGAAAGGACTATTCTTGCTCCAACTAATAATATTGTTGAAACTGTAAATAAAGACGTGATGTCAATACTTCCAGGCAGTTGAAAGAGTATATCTTAGCTTTGACACAATTTGCAAAACATACGTGAACGGAGAAGCTCAGCATCAAGTGTACTCGACGGATTTTCTAAACACGATAAAGTACTCACCAATCCCAAATCATATTTTGAATTTAAAAATTGAAGTTCCGGTTATATTGATTCAAAACATGGATCAAGTTTGAGGATATGTAATGATACTAGATTAGTTGTTACCCAACTTGAAGTAAAGATTTTTTCAGGAACTAATATTGGTACGAATGTTTACATCTCACGCATGGCATTGAGCTTTTCGGACATTAGGGTTCCGTTCAAATATCAAAGAAGACAGTTTAAGCTTATTGTTTGTATCCCAATGACTATAAACAAGAGTTTGCATTAAACTCTCTCCAATATTAGTTTGTATTTTCCGACACTAATTTTTAACCATGGACAACTCTACGTCGCAATCTGGTATTATTAAATAAATATTATAAATTTAATTCAAAATTAGTAAAAAAAAATACACATTGAAAAAAATTTACAAAATTGGGTCGGGACGCCACTCGGAGACGCGTCCCGCCCGTTGTAATTATTAAAAAAAATAGCGGGATGCCGTTCGGAGTGGCGTCCCGGGATGTTTTGCAAAAAGAAAAGTGAAGAGAGTGGGACGCCAATCACAGTGGCGTCCCGGGGTGTTTTTGCAAAAAAAATAATAATATATATTTTTTCGAATCGCTTGAATTCTATAAGTTATAGGTACAAATTGTTTGTCATTTTTCACTACACAAAACTGTTTCGTACGATTATATAGATAGACAAGAGTTATGAATATATGTGATAGATAATAACTAATTAAAAATGATAATATTAATTTCGTATTATCTAGACAACATCTTTGTTTATATAATAATAGGATGACAAAATTATAAAGATAGACAACTACGGTTCATCTCCTAAAATTATCTATTACAAGATGTCTATCTTTATTTTTAATCGTCAAGGAAATAATTTTTTCATCCTATTATTATATAAACAAAGGTGTTGTCTAAATAAATATATAATTTGATAATTATTTATCAGCTACGAATTAATATTATTATTTTTAATTAGTTATTATCTATCACCTATATTCATAACTGTTGTCTATTTTTATAATCGTTAACAGTATTCATAGCTCTAATCTTCAGAAACAGTTTTGTGTAGTAAACAAATAACTTATAGAATTCAAGCGATTTTATGTACGGAAATATATATATATATATATATATATATATATATATATATATATATATATATATATATATATATATATATATATATATATATACCCTACATATTAATGCAAAATCTTCCTATCCTATGTGTTTGATTCTCTTGCTTCGTTAGCTTTGGAAAAAATTTTAGTGCTTCGGTGTCATCTGAACCTAATATTAACCTAATATATTATTTTTCCTTTTTATATATTACCTACTTTAATATTTTCCTAATTTTATATTTTGCCTAATTCAATATTTCTCTTTTATTACATCTTACATAATATAATATTTTATTTAACATATTTTGTCCAATTCAATATCTTACTTTTATTCTTCTAATAAAAAAAATTATATCTAATTAAAAAAAGTTTATATAAGTTGAATTAATTTTTATTTACAATAAAAGTTGAAATAATTTTATTATAATTCTAAACATTTATATAAGAAAAAAGATAGCATAATACTAATACTAATACTAATACTAATAATAAATTATTGTGCCTAGAAAAATAAATATTAAATATATTCTAAATCTCTTACGCAGAAAAATGAAAAGAAATTAAAATAATATTATATATATTACAAGTTAGATGCACGATATTTTTTCAATATAATTATCAGTGTCTTATAAATTTTAATTTTTTAATCATATATTCACATGTAACACGCAGTGTTGTATATTTTATATTTTTTCAAACTCAAATTTTTATACGGGTTTCCCCGTCAAGTTTAAGGTATTTTGATATGCTTTACAACTAATTTCTTGATTTAATGTAAAAAACCTTGAAAATTTTCTATCTTGAAAATCAGTTTTACTGCTATTAGAACAAGATATTTTCATTTTATTATATTTTGCCCATTTTAATATTTTTTTAATTATATTTTGTCCAATTAAAATTATTTTTTTGTTCTCCTAATATAAAACTACAAATAAGTCATATAAAATTAGTAGAAACATCTAAGTTAGTTATTTTAATTAAAAGATAAATAAATAAGATATAACTTTAATTAAAAAATTATTATGAAATTATTAAATATGTAGTGTTTAAAATAAATATTAATATAATTTTAATTTTATAATTTTAAATATTCTATATAGGTGAATTAAGATTTATTTGAAATAATCTAAGTATGTAACTAAATATTGGTAATGATTCAATCTAGCATAAAATATAAAATTATATAATAATAATTATTATTATTATTATTATTATTATTAAATATTGATTAGACATCGGTACATATGACACGAGTTGAGAGTATGATATTCGTTTAGGTTTTCAAAGTATGTAAGTAATATTATTAACGAATTTAATCTAAANTAATAATAATTAATAAGTAGAGATTAGGCACGGGTTTAGAATGTGACTTCTTTTGAATTTTTATAAGTATGTAAATAAAAATATTAACGAATTGAATCTAAGCATGAAAATAAAATTTTAATAATTATAATAATTAATAAATAAATTAGACATGTACAAGGCAAGGGTTGAGAATACATCATTTGAATTTTTCATTTTACATAAAAAAATTATAATTATCACAAATATTTTTTATATTTATCTTTTGATAAACCCCGTATAATACACGGGTATTAAACTAGTATATATATATTGCAAAAACACCCAGGACGCCACTTTGATTGGCGTCCAACCCTCTTCACTTTTCTTTTTGCAAAACACCCCGGGACGCCACTCCGAACGGCGTCCCGCTATTTTCTTTTTCTTTTTAATAATTTCAACGGGCGGGACGCGCCTTCGAGTGGCGTCTTGACCCAATTTTTTAATTTTTTTTCAATGTGTATTATTTTACCAATTTCAAATTAAATTATAATACTTATTTAATAAACCCTCGCAATCTCTCGAGTTAAGAATCGTAAAGGATAAAAAATCTTAAGTTGTGAAGACGAGGTAATATTGTTAATAAGACAATAAATGTTGTTTATAAGTAAGTTTTCCAAAATCTCAAATGAACAATTTCAATATGTTGTATTATTAAGTCATTTTTGAATTTAATTAACTTTTTATATTATACTTTTGTTTTTATATGTTTACTGGATATGCCCGCATAAGCGCGAGTTTCCAAACTAGTATGATACTAAGATGATTCTGAAGAAAGAGGGTGAGAGATTAATTAGGAATGTCATTAGTTAGTATTTTATATTTCTTATTTTTTTGACATAAATTTAAAAAATGACCATTAAAAATAAACGAATGGAGTATATTTTAATAAGTTTGAAATGGGAAGGGTTTAGGCATTACGTAGATAATAATTCAATAACTCTTCTACTCTCTTAATCTTGATGAACGAGTATAATCAAATATTTAAAAATTATGAAGTATGAAAAATCGAGACAAGTGCACGATTTGAATTGAATAATATGATATAATGTCATTCTAGAGGACAAGATTAAATATTATAAATATTATTTAAGAAATATGAATAAATAAATTATATTGCTTCACAAAAATATATTTAATATAGATAAATGAGACTTATATAAAAAATATATATATATATATATATATATATATATATATATATATATATATATATATATATTTTACGTTTTAAAACATGCAATATGTATCTTAAATTGTAGATCTTGAGAATGTGATTAATTTGATTTATATTTCATTCAAAATGAATAAAATTTGAAAAAGTTATGGTTTGTTTAAGATTTGAGTTTCATTTCAGATTTTTGAATTTGCAGTTTATAGACGAAATTTGCGATACTTTTTGCATACAATCGTAGTGTTTTTTTTCTTAATCTATTGTGCTTTCTAAAGAACAATGTAGTGCTCTTTGTAAACGTTTATATATGTCCAAAATACCTTTTTTAATGCATTTATGCATTTTTTTACATTATTACCATGCTGACATGTCATGATCTCAACCATCAAGATTATCCAATCTAATGGTCAAGATGAGTCCCTAGGTTCACATATAATGACGGGTTCTCATTTGAACCCAACCCCTATATATATATATATATATATATATATATATATATATATATATATATATATAGAGAGAGAGAGAGAGAGAGAGAGAGAGAGATTTCAAATAAAATACTCATGATAATATACCAAATTGTGGAGTAAATGATAAATTAAAGAATAAATATGTCCACATGAAGAATACTGCTCAGCCAATTAAAGATAAATCATTACAACAAACAGTTCAAAAAAATCCTTGAGTAGCACCTCTTATTATAATATTAACTAGTGCTTAAACCGTGCGATGCACGTACGAACTGTGATAATTTTGTGTTAGTACAATCAATGTGACAATAATAGTATTGAATTATTAATAGAACATAACAATCAATATATATATATATATATATATATATATATATATATTATATATA
>BMAC01000070.1:678125-689508 GCA_014905375.1 Phtheirospermum japonicum
TAATGTTATAATGATAGACTAAAATATATTGTTTCTCAAATTATATCGACCAAATGCTGTAAAGTCAGTAACAAACTTGCAACTAACTGACAAAAATATTGTAAGTATTTACTAACAATTTTAGATTTTGATGGTAAATATTTACCGATAATAATTTTACCTGAAATTTTCAATTTTTATAGTTTTTACTAACAACTTTTATAGGTAAATTTATTTTCTTGTAGTCGAACTTTGAACTAATCGAAGTTAAAATCACCACACATCTGAATTCTAAATCTATAAATTTGAGTAATATATATAAATTAAAAAAACTGGACTGATTTTATCACTACAGTACTGTGTAAAAAGCACAATGAACCTGGACATATAATTGCAGTGTGCAATATTAGATCTAAGGCCAGGATTAGTCCCTAAGTTCACATATAATGACGGGGTTCTCATTTGAACCCAATCCTATATATATATATATAATAACAGTACTGGCTATATGAGGCAATTGTTTTGTCTCCCACCAAAACTTTTTTCTTTCCCCAAAAAGAAACTTTTTTGGTGCAAAACCACTTTTGTTGACTTTTCAGTTGTTTTCGCCTTTTCTTTTTATTTAAATATCAAAGCCACAATTGTTGATTTTTCAACACAAATTGAAATTGTATGCGTGTGACTTTCTGTGTATCAATAGCCACCGATTTTTGAATTTTATGTCAATAAATTAGGAAACAGAATTTCTATCTGTTACAAAATTGTCTAATGATTTTAATTCATATCCGTAAGAATTACGTATATTTGAGTTTCCGTATATTAATATTTTCAATTTGTTACAAAAATTGTTTGATGAATTTAACTCAGATTCGAATGAAATCTCTGGATCTACATATCTTTTAACCATATAAAACAAAATTTTAACTGGATGAGATTATTGATTTTTCATTCTCTACATCTTATAACATATTTCACATTGGTAGCCATATACATCTGATTTTCAGTTAAAATAATATATAAAAGCAAACATGACAAAAGAAACATAAAAATAAAATTAGTTACACGCCCCAAATAAAGAAGAATAAAAAAAAACAAAGCAAGGAAATCAATTAAAGGGTTAATTATTTTTTGCCCCCTAAACTATTGCGTTTTTCACTATTTACCATACAAACTATTATTTGTGACAAACCACTATCCAAACTATGTCCGATTTGCAATTTGCCCCCTAAACCAGATTTTTTGTGGTTTTGTGACCAAAATCGGATGACGTGGTGCAACCGGATTGTGCCACATCATCTGGTTTTGATTACAAAACCACAAACATCCCGGTCTAGGGGGAAAACTTCAAATCGCGAATAGTTTGTATGGCGATTTGTCACAAATAATAGTTTGTATGGTAAACTGTGAAAAACGCAATATTTTCGGGGGCAAAAAATAATTACCCCTAAATTAATCAGGAATCATTCACGCGAATGATCTTTGAAAAATAGGTAGTTGATTCAATCCGATTCTCTTGCAGAATTAGAATCCTAAAAAAGGTAAATACATTAAACCAGATTTTTACCGAAGACGTTTTGTTTAACTAATAAAGACGTTAAATTAAATTCTGAGTTTTTTAATTCCAAAAATCCTTACAAAAATCTACAAAAAAAATTAATTACAAGAATACTTAAAAAGGTAAATACATTAAATCCAATTTTTTATATGCAGTAGGACCTATAAAAAAACGTTCAAAAAAAGCATCTTTAGGCAACAAAGTAAAATCGAAATTGACAAATTTAAACAATTGCGGTAGATTAGCCAACTAATGATAATATCATTTTTTTTTTATAAATATAAAAATCTACAAAAAAAAAATTATATACAATCACAGTAGATTAGGCAACCAAAGATATTAGATTACATACAGTTTTTTAATTCCAAAAACCATGTCAAAAAAAACAAAAACAGATTTAGCGCATATAAGGATGGGAAACGAATTAGATCTAGATATTTTCTAATGTTGGACATAATGTGACGAATTAGTCTGTGAAAAAAAATATTTTTTCTATTGTAAATATTTTCTTATTGAAAAGATATTTATTCATAGGGTGACAATTTATTCTTTGAAAATCAGATATCCTCAAATTACGTACAGTTTTTTAATTCCAGAAACCACTTCAAAAAATCAACAAAAATATAAAAATATATTTATTGTTTATAAAGAAAACGAATCTGATCTTTTTTTATTTGTTACACGAAATTCCAAATATATAAACTTTCGGTTTCACACATCGTCACCCTATAAATATAGGGGCCTATTATTTGTAAAATATCAATTTCATTCTTCCCTTCCGAATGTGTCTTTGTTTTCTCTCTATTTTGAAAAACTGGGCTGCTAGAGTTTTTGGGACAATGCCTCCGCTATTCGGACTGACGAAGGACATCGACCGTACTAACAAGAAGGCTCTTAAGCTTCAAGTCGTCCGTTTTTTTGCGAGATCCGGATCCGACAACAAGTATCAATAATCTTCTATGGGAATTGTATTCCATGATTTGGAGGTAATTATTTGTTATTTTTATATAGAGATTTATATAGGACCGAAATACCTACTCATTATTAGTCAATTAATGTGTAGAATTAAAATTGATTGTATCCAATTACTTTAAAACAGGGAGGACGCATTATCGGAGTGATAAAAAAGATCAATATCAAGTTGTTCAAAAATCGAATAGTTGAAGGTCGCATTTATGCGATTAGAAACTATTACGTAGAGAACAACACTGGCAACTTCCGCACTACTGTGGCCAAATTCGAAATTGTTTTCCATGCGAAAATAATTTTTGTCGACATGAAAGAGGATTCTTTCCCCAATTACGTCTTTGATTTTTGACCTTTCTCAACACTCACCGACCTCAACAAAATTGACGAGACAATGTTGTTCGGTAAGTTTCTTAATATTTTTGAATTATAACAAACATATACAAATCGGTCATCTTTTAACCAGTTTAGTTAAATTTGTTATTGTAGATGTAATTGAAAATGTGGCAGAAATCCGTAACCCTCATGAGAAAGAATTGATGGACGGACGTCGAGCAAGATTGATCGAGATTATTCTCGAACACTTGAGGTAGTTTTCACTCATAAGATTGTTTAATTAATTAATTAATAAGTTATTTGTTTAGATTGTTTTATATATAATTAGGAGTAAAATAATTATTTTTTGTTATTTTTTGGTATTATAGTGGTCGTCGCTTGAGTTGTACTCTTTGAGGCGAATATGTTGACCAAATTTTGGCTTTCGAAAGTGGGTTGTCCGTGGAACCTCCCGTGATGATCTTGCAAATGTGTCGTGCAAAGGTCTATAGAGGTAATAATATAATTATGTTTCTAATTGCAGTTTTTTTTTATTTGAATTATATTTTTAATCAATTATTCAATTTCAGCATGTTATATTCTTCTATTTTTAAATTATGTTTATTTTATGTTTTTGAAAACTATTTTTTTTAATAGATTTCAGATTCTGTTTAATCTAAGAAATTCTCTAATTGCAGTTTTTTATTCGAATTATTATTCTGAACTATTTTTCAATTTCAGCATGTGTTATACTTCGATTTTTAAATTCGGTTTATTTATTGTTTTTAAATCCTATTTTTTTAATAAATTTTAGATTCTGTATATTCTAAGGAAATTTTTAGAATCGCATTTTTTATTTTTAGATTCTGTTTATTTTAATTATTATAGATTATTTTAATTGAAAATTTGTTCTTTTAATTTCTATTTCTGGAAAGAATCTCATTAAACTATTTGTCAATCTATTAAAATAATTATAATTTTATAATTACAGATACTGTTACTCTATCAAATTCATTTGAGGTGACAAAGTTGGTTACTTCCGGTTCGGTGCCGGAAATTGTCTAATTTAAAAGCAGGTATGTTTTTTGAAATATGATTAACTCTATTAGTGTTTGGTAAATTTGTGTTTATTATTTTTATTTAATAAATTTTAAACTGTGAATTTAATTTTATAGAATTCCAAAGGGATCGGCTAATCCAACGAAGAGTATTAGCCGCGGTAGTTTAACACTACTGCGCAGTGAAGTTGATGAGATTGCCTCCGACAATGTCGTCATCCATCCGGTCGACTATTTGTATACCGTTGAAGAGGTACAATTGTTGTGCATTTGTGTTGTTCTTAGATTTTTATTTTTAATGTTTAGTTTTTTAATAGGGTACTATTTTCAATACAGCCGTGCACATTTTAGATATGTGCTATTATTAGTTCGTTTATCGATAATTAATGGTACAACACATGCATGAAGTGCCATAGAAAGCTTGAGGAAGATGAGAATCAATTCAAGTGTGGGGGATGCATGAGTCAGATTTCTTCGGGCGTCTTTAAGTAAGAAATTAGGCTATTGAAGTAATTTATTGATCCAATACTTAATCTTTTAGACAACTTTTTAATATCGTGTTTTTCTTCATATGAAGGTACAAAGTAAGGATTGAAGTTTTGGATTCCACGGCTAACGCATCCCTACTATGCTGGGATCGGGAAGATGAAAAGTTGATTGGAAGGTCTTGCCATGACCTTCGCGTCGAATTTTTGGAGGTAGGGCATAAATTTTTACAAATTTTGTTGAAAGGTTTTTGCATTTTAAACAAATTTAATGTGGTATTTTTTAGCGATGTAGAATCGCACCGATGAAGATTTGCCCAAAGAATTGCTTAAACTCATAGATCAAATGGTTCTATTCAAGGTGAAGGTCAATATGGGCCAAATTCACAATGAATCGAGCTCATTTTTTGTTGTGCGATTGATTACCGACCCATCTTTAGTAGCTAAATACAACAAGTGGACCGTCGAGGTGGATGTGAGTTAGACTATTTTCGAAATTTATAAATTTTCAAAGATAGTAAAGTCTATCAAATTATTATTATTATTTTTTTGAGATGTTTGAAATTTTTTGAAAATATTTTGTTTTTCAACTCTCTTTTTTATTTTGTTGAAGGAATTGGACTTTTTGACTTTGATTCAAAGGGAGGAGACCGACAATGGAATGGTAACTTAGTCGAACATTTGTAGTTTTGAAAATTAAATACAAAACATAGTTTTTGAAATTACATGCGTTGATTGATTTTAAATTGAAACAATTGAACAGGACGCCTGTTCCGAGGATGAGGTTACTACTCCTATTAAAAAGGTCGAAGTCGTGGAGCTGGATGGTGATAGTTTAACCGTAAGGAAGCTGATGTTCGATGGCGATGGGATAGCTTCCACTTCATCGAAGACATCTAGGGTTCTATCTAAGAATGGAAAATCGGTGCGTAAGGAAGTCCTAAACTTCAAGGAAGGCTATGGTGCTTGGATTGATGAGGAAGACGAACCAAGAATTGGAGGAATTGTGCAGGATGATGAGGAATTAAACATTTCTTAATTATTTATTAAATTATTATTTATTTTACTTTAGTTTATTATGAAGTTTGTATTGCTTTGAATGTTGCTATTGAGATTTCGAATTTTTATTAAGTTGAGGGAGGAAGCATTATATGCTTAGACAATATTTATGTGATTTAAAAATCTGATTTTTTTTTTTTGGATTTTAAATTACTTAATAAAATTTTTCTATTATTATTAACTTTTGTCTTTAGGTAACTATTACAAATAATAGTCTTTTATGCGAATGTATGTTGCTTCATCTTTATACATATTTTACTATAAAGTATTTATCTTTAAAAGATTGATATTTGAAGTAGTTTAAAAGATTGTTGCCTAACGTAGGAGGGTTTTTTAGTTTTCAAGTTTTGGGCGGTGGGTCCTATAATCTATAACATGAATTATTTATCAACCAACCAGAACATACACCAAATAAAGTAAACTAATAAATTACAGTAACTAATGTTATACACAAATACATTTGCATAGTATAACTTAATAAAGTACGGAAAGTTAACGCATGCTCTGATCATCACCAATATTAACGAATGATTAATAATAAATAAAGTACAGAAAGTTAACATAAGCTCAAAAATAAACAAACAATGGTAGTTGAGTACACTTTTAAGTTGTGAAAGACATTTTATGAACCCCTGCCTTAATTTCGAAATTATGAAAACCAATTACTTAATAAAATTGAAATAGTTATTTGAAATTTTTTATTTAATGTATATGATGTTGAGAAATTGAATATTAGAAACGACCATATTTCTTAATATATACGGATTTAAAAAGAATTTGATACCGAAGAGAATAATGTTTAAAATTTGTAAATTTTTTGAACAATAAAATCGCAGATATAAATATAAGAAGAATATTAATATTTTGAAAGGTCGTAAATTATAGGTGTTTCTTAATATCCAAGTTGTATAAACTCTATAAAATTATTCAATTATTATGTTCCATAATAATTGTAGAAATTTTAATAAAAAGAGATTCGAAAAATATTTTTTTAATATTTAATCATATAGATTCATTATTGAGAAGTTTGTGATATGATATGTTAAAAATTAGAAAAGTATTTTTTATATTTTGCAGGTAAATCCTCGGGCGTTTGTTAGAAAGTATTTTCTATTTTTAAGAATCCTGATAACCAGAAATTCTATTTAAAAGATAAGTTATATGGTTATCTTTTAACTATTAAATATAAAAATATAATTCGTATCCTACCAATTTTCAAAAGATTTGTTTTAAATATCTCTCTGTATGCCTATAAGATTATCTATAATTAACCCTAACATCATAAATTTACTGCCGCATAGCCGGCAAGTGTAATAGGGTTTACAATATTATTAAAAGAACACTCATACATACATCTGAATATAAACACATAACGGAAATCAGTATTTCGAGCAGCGCATTGGTAGTAAACAATATGGGGAGGAAGACTGATATCATACGAAAAAGAGCACAAATAGACAATACATTGGCAGGTAATTTTTTTTAATTATGCTTTAAACTTAATATCAGTAAGAATCTGGCGTACCTGTTTTCCTGTAAATCCTTTAAATATGCAGTTAGTAAATTAGAGAAATTAATATTATAATTATATTGTATTTATATGTTATTAGGTTTTGTTTCAAAAACTTAAAAAGAATCATGTGCATAATTTCTTTTTACCTGTTTAAGTGCAGTACTATAAGTTATTTTTCCCGAGATGTGTGACTTTGCCAGTGATCTTCGACCTCTGATACAGCAGTACACAGTTAGTATTTAATTGTACTTTATAAAATATAAATTCTATTTATAAAATGTAAGGATGACATTGATACTTATCTTTTTTCGTGCTGTGTTTGTTATCTAAAGTGCTATGTGCCTTAACCTGCAATATTAATGCAATAAGTTTTAGATTAAACATATACAAATAAAAATTGCATTGTATATATATTACAGTAGATTATATATAGTACTCTGTTCAATTGTATTTTTTTAAAAGATGTCTTCATTCGTGGCATTGTTACACCTACTTAGTCCCTGAACTCCATTCAGAGGCATTATCATACTACGATAGGTCATATCAGGTTTCCAGACGATAAACTTTGACATATCTTTTAAACAACTTCCAAGTTGTACAATTATGAATTGTATTATGTGCAGAGTAAATTTGTGTACTTATCTTTTTTCTGTGGTTAGTACTCTGTTGCTTGTTCTTGCTTGCTTCCTTCCTTTCCTGAATAGCATTTTCCATGTGAAAGTGAAATATGTTAAACTAAACTAATTTAAGTAAATAAAAAGCAATGAGATTACAATTTTGAACATAACATAGGTAGAGCAAAATGTTAACTCTGTAGACATACTCAAATAGAATAGAAATATTTACTATGTGCTGAACATAAGTTTTTTTATATAATACATATTTTTATAAAAACAACCCATATATCAACTGATTAAAAGATTAATCTTTCAGTGATTACATAAAAATTCCTATCATGTAGATCAAACAACATACATAATACTATAAGAGATCACACTCTATATAAATCAACAAGCAATCATCGCTGTTTAAAAATAAAAAACTTCTCATAAATATTTTGCTCAGTCCATCATTAAAGAAAAAATACCAAACAATAGCAATCATACAAAGTTGAACATGCAATTATTGCCTATCAGTGTAAAAATCCACATCTATACAATTTTAAAATAAAAAGAAACCCTTCAGATAATTGTACATGCAGAAAACTGACTATTTATTTATTTATTATTATTTTAATTTTAAAAATAAATAATTTAATAAAACAGATAATTGGCAGTAGCAATTTTTGAATAAAAAAGATAGAATGTTTAAAACTATTTTGCATGCGTCATTTTAACCCTGTTAGTTTGTATATCAATCAGAATTTCGTATATATTTATGCATATAAATGAAACCAGGTTTTATTAAATTGATGTTTTTACCTTTTTATGATGTAAATCAACTTGGATAGTTCTTTATATTTTTTGGGTTCGTGCACTCCATAGTCAATTTGTTCTACCGGATCTATTATCAGCTGCCCTTCTTTGGTAAATTGAAACTCGAACGAATAGCATACAAATAAACACAGAGATAAATATTAAAATACAAAAAAAAAAAACAATCGATTAGAACAAAGATTTTTAAAATAGGCATATTTTCAAAATAGATCGATATAATTTGTTAATAGATCTAACACAAGAGGCTGAATTTGAACCAGATTGACACATTTTCTCAGTAGATCTAACACCAGAGACTGATTTTGAACCAGGTCGACACATTTTTGGTATAGATCTAACACGATAGGCTTATTTTGGACAAGATTTATACATTTTTTGAAAAAATCAAAAACAACAGACTGATTTTGTTCAAGATCGTTAAAAAGTGAATAGTAAATTAATTTTGCAAATAAAAACAGTGGTTCAAGAACCTTTATATATTATGTAGAGGGCTTCCGGGTATGATCGACAGAGTGAATCAGACCACCAGGTTGACCGGCGGAGTGGATTTGATAGCATATCTGAAGATGAGCGGCGGAGCGTTTCCGGTGAAAAAGAAATAAGATGGACAGAGATTCTTAGTTTGTGTTGTGTGTGAGCGGATAAACATCAGAGCACGGACGTTTAACGGTGGCTAAATTTCATGATTCGAAAGGTTTTGGTTTCAGCAGAACGACGGAGATGCTAGGGTTTGTAGGGGATTGAGAGGGTAGGGTTTGGGGGGACGGAGAGAACAAGGGCTGGGGAGGGGACAAAATGAACCAGTTTTTTAGGTTTTAGCTATTTATATTAGGGTTAGTTTGGTGAGGATAGATTAGGACCGTCGGATGAGGTGTGGAATTTGTGGACAGTCCAATTTCACCCGGGTTAAAATGAGTAGGTTTCTGAAATGGGTTAGGGCTTTTTGTTTTGGGCCTAGACATCTGGGCCGAATTAATTCTATTATTATTAATAGATTGGGCTTTTAAGATTTCTTTTTTGTATTTGTTATTTAAAATATAAAAAATTAAATTATTATCTATAGAAAATAAATTTAAATTATATTTAAGTATAAAATTTGATATGTCTATGTATTTTCTTTTTTTTTCTTTCAAATTTAGTTACTATTTTAATTATTAATCCAATAACTTTATATTATATATTTATTACATTAAATTATGAGTATTTATTTTATATTTTTAAAAATCAATACATATAAATTTATTTTTATAATTGATTATCAATTGAAGACCTAATTTCTGTAGAAAGCTAATTTTTTGTATGTGTATGTGTATGTATATATATATAATTTATTAATTTTGAATTGATGTAAGATATTATAATAATAATTTTGGATATTCCTTATGAGTTTTTATATAATTTGGAGTTGAAATAAGGTATTAGAATAATAATTTTTTTTTATTTTTTTATGTATATAAAGAGAGCATGTATGTATATGTGTATTTATGTATATACTTTATTAATTCTGAGCTGAAAAAGAATTTAGAATAATATCTTATTATAATGTTATGTTAATTTAATTGCACTATAATATAAGAATATTAGGCTTCTGGGAATTAAATTTGGACTCAAATCAAATTGTTGCTTGGGTTGGATCTAATCATTTAAAATGTATTGAATTATTAATTAAAACCCATAAAATATTTATAAATTAATTTTATTTATTTTAAGTTTATAGAAATTTAAAATTATATTATGATTTCTTTAAATAAATTCTAACGATAGTCTTTGAATTAAATTAATTATGCGTTAATGTATATAATATATTTATTTCAATATTTAATTTTGAATTCCATTGCACGTAAATTAATTAATTTTGTTTGTGGACTTGATTATCTATTATTTATTATGATATAAGATATTTTTATCATATGTGTTTAATTTAAGTACTATATATGGTATAATGTACATTTGATTTATTTTATATCATAATTTATTACTGTAGATTAATTTAATTTATTTTTCTAATTTTAATAGTAATAAATTTATTTCGGATTGTTTGTGATTTTAAAGATTTATTACTATATTAATCTGATTATTTTACTTATACTATGTTATTATTCAATAACATTTGAGTTTGGATTTTCGTTGTAATTGTTTAGATTTAAGTAGGTGATTAAATATTTACTAAATCACATATATATTTTTATATATGTAATTTATGGGATGTTAATATGTTATTATTGAATGAATTGTTAATATGATTTGTAGTTTTGTAGTTGTATGATTTTAAAGGAAATAAATTTCTTATGCAGAAAGCAGATGTTGTGACTGGTGATATAACACCAGTTCCAACATCGATTTACTGAACAGATAAAAATAAACGCAGCGGATAAATGTAAAAATAATAGTTTGAACACAGCAATTTAAATTCAGTTCACAAGTAAAAAATACTTGTGAACTTGGGTGTACAAACCCGAAAACTATATTACTTTATAACGTTTAAGATTAATACAAAATAATAAAAGTAATATATGAAAAACCAATTGTATCAAACTCTTGATACACAAAATACTCGTCGCCTCGGTATGATGATCTTCTCCYTTGGTTACGCAACTTCGAATATCTTCGTGATTAAGATCGTGGCTTCAAGTCTCGTGGCAAAGTTTGTGATGATCTTCTTCGTTGGTTACGCAACTTTGAAGATCTCCTTGATTTGAATCGTTGCCACAAGAAATCTATTTTCTCGTGTTCTGCTTCAAGGATGTGTGCGTTCGTGATTTTCTTCAAAAAGGCTTACGTCCTCTGTTCTGCTTTTTAATTGRTGCGTCCTTCTCTATTTAATAAACAAGACTCCTAGTCTTGTTAAACAAGTTAGATAAGTACTTAGGAAACTAAATAAAGTCCTAGACTCCAACTAGGAAAGAAATCTAGAGTCCTAAAATACTTTGTMTCCTAATATATTTTGTGCCCAAGAAAGGTAAATAACTACAAAAGAAAAWTAAGGAAATTCCTATAATTAAAWTTTCCAACAWMKT
>BMAC01000070.1:690678-707463 GCA_014905375.1 Phtheirospermum japonicum
AATTCAAGAATATTCATTGATCTCACAATTAATGATCCAGCGGACAGTATAATTGTTGATGATAGTACCTTTGTGAGGAATTTAGTCCCGAATATTGACAATTTGGCACATGTCAATTAGATATCGTCTACTTTGAGCGCTGGTCAGTTAATTTTCACGACTAAAAAAATAAAATGTACTTTTGAAATTGATTTATAAGTTTTGTAGTTAAAATTGATCTATTGATTTGAATTGTTTCATCTACAGCCCCGGTCAAGAGAAGACCCTATACACGAAGGAAGAACATTGTTTCAAATCTTCCTGATGTTGCAGTCATGGAGATAGACAAATCGTCCAACGGCCGAAAGAAAAAAACCTCTACGAGTGTTGGTCAGTCGTAATCTAATGAATTTTTGAATCGTTTTTTGATTAGATTTTATTAAAATTATTCATTACCGAGAGCTTTTTCTATTTTGAGCTGCATCCCCAATTAATAGACGACTGTACGCGCATAGGAAGAATATTGGTAGAGGGACCGGTAGCTCAAGCAATGTAATTGATATAATGGACGAACCGATCAGCAACAACACATTACCATCGAGTACATGTTTGTTTTATTGTGCTTTTGATATCACTCCCATGAATATTCCGATCGTTGTAAACATCAGTCTCCCAGTATGATATATTTAATTAATTCGCAGAGTGTTGGGATATTGGAGATGCGAGCTATCGTTGCAGGTTTTGTGGTGAGATGTTTTGGTACGAGGAGAGGTCGAGGTCTCAGAATAACGCAACGAATCCAGACTACAATGGGTGTTGTAGTCGTGGCATCATTGACCTCCCTCGGTTGATGGAGCCGCATGCATTCTCCATGAACTGTTGCATGGAACCAACAGTACAAGCAAACACTTTCAGGATAACATTAGATCGTATAACAGTATGTTCTGTTTTACGTCCATGGTGGGGAAGATTGATAGTGATGTAAACAAAGGAGGTGGTCCTCCCATTTTCAGAATACACGGTCAGAACTACCACCTGTTTGGTGGTCTATTGCCAGAAAAAGGTGGAACCCCTAAGTTTGCACAGCTTTACGTGTATGATATGGAACATGAAGCCTCCCACTGGATGAATTCAGTGAAGTTTGTTGCGTCAATAATAATTATAATATTTATAATTGTGAAGGTCTTGTTATTGTTTACCGCATGGCTTATATTTAATGAAACGTCTTTTATGCCGACTGTGTTGTGACGTAGGCAAGTAGGATTGGCTAATAACCTATGTGTAGAGATTGTTGATGGGCTGAAGTAAATGTTGGACGACCATAATGAACTTGTGAAGACGTTCAGAATGGCAAAGGATAAATGCAGGAGTGTGGTCATACCGATGTTCGGGTGCGTCTTATTGGCAAGAGGACCAATAAAAGGGACGAATGTACACGTAATCTGCCCACTTGCAACGAAGTTGCCGTGTTGGTTGTCGGTGAATTTGATGTAGCTCTGGGGGATAGGGACATAGTGGTTGAATCTCACAGTGGTTCCTTGCATAGGATAAATGAGCTGAATGGATCGTGTTTGCACATGTGGTATCATTGTTGTTACCTTATGGGGAGGAGGGTTACATAGAGAAGATCCCATTTACGGAGAGAAAGAAGAAAACTGAGAAGGGACGAAATATATCAGCGCCCGTGAATACTTTGCATTCAGGCTTCATAAAAGGGAGGATGAGACCTCTACTATTCTTTCGTCCAGACGATTATTTCAACAATTTGTCGTGGATGCGTACACCATGGTCGAGACGGCTAGATTAAAGTATATTCAATTTAATCAGAAAAAACTTCGGTGTGATATCTACAGGGTTTGGCTGATGTTGTCATGCGCGGTGATGCTGATCCATCTGCCCGGGGCAAGCGTATTATATTACCATCTAGATTTACTGGTGGATCCCGCTTCATGATACAAAACTATGAAGATGCGATGGCCATATGCCGCAAATTCAGTTATCCACATTTGTTCATAACGTTCACGTGCAACCCAAGTTGGCCCGAGATTGTTCGTTTCTTAGATGCACGTAATCTTAGAACCGAGGATAGGCCGGACATCGTCTATAGAATTTTTAAGGCGAAGTTGGACGGCTAATAGAAGATCTTCGCCAAAATCAAATATTCGGGCAGGCCGTTGCAGGTGAGTAGAAGATTACCTTTATCGATTACCATGTGTCAGGTGTACGTATTGTTCATTAATATATGTCTGTGTTTCTGTTTAAACCTTCGATTATAATATGTATTTTTTTTAAATACGTGCAGTTGTGTACACGATAGAGTTTCAGAAGCGTGAGTTGCCGCATGCTCACATATTGTTATTCCTGGTGAAAGAGGCTAAGTATCCGACTCCTGTGGATATAGATAGGATAATTTTGGCTGAAATACCCGATGAGGCATCCGACCCCACGTACTACGAAGCCGTGAAAAAATATATGATGCACGGACCGTGCGGTGTTGTAAAGAAAAACTCCACGTGCATGGTTGAGGGCCGGTGCACGAAGCATTTACCAAAACAGCATGTGGAAGCTACGTTGATTCACTGACTCGCACGTATTTGTCATGATTTTTGTATATTTGGCTAGTGTTTTAATTAGATTTATTGTTAATTTTGGTATAAGTTTGATAGATTGAGCATATTTTCGTATTTATGTATCTCCGACTTATTTTACCACGTTTTATGTTTATTTTAGGTATTTTGAAGTCTTTCGGCCTTAAGGTGGATGAATGTGGGCCCGCGAGTGGAGTTTCAAAGAAATTGGGCCCCGATTTGGTATATTACAACTGACACTGGGTTACCCAGTGTCAGAACTTGTCTGGCAAAAGATCCATCCGATCGGATTGGGAGACCATCCGATCGGATATAAGAGTTACAAACTCGGATTTTGTGGATATTTTCAGTTACGGAAGGGGTATTTGAAGGCTACAAAAGGCCAAGAACTCAGCCATATTCATACACAACCCATCCATAGACCAATAATCTCTCGTCTGGTTCGTGACAAACCAGGTCGAGAAGACAATCGCGAACCTCTTTGGGATGGAAACCCATGAGTGTTCTTGAATCGTTTTTCATTTCATATTTATTTTCCAGATCAAAACCTTAGTTTCCAATTAAAACTTTAGTTTTCGGATTTTATATAAATGTTAAATTGGCTATCGTTAATCGTTGGAATTGGAAGTTCGTGACAAGCTTCCAAAATTCCAGAGTGGTTCATCTTATCTTCGGAATAGCCAGAGTTGGCAAGGATTTCATCATAGTGATAAGCACTTTTCTCCAAATTTAGTAATCTCTAAACTTTGTTCTCATTGGTTCGTTTTGGTTTTCAGTAATCTTGTTTGGATATTGTGTTTGGATTATTCGTTTGAATCGTTTATGTTTGGATTATTGTGAATCATTTGGTGAAGAATTGTTTTGGTTAACTAGTTGATTTCTATTATCGTGATTTGGATGTTTTGATTGGGTTTGTGATATTGGATTTGTCAATGGTTGATTATTAGGATTTATGGGTCTAGTGCCCGAAATCATTTAGAACCATCGATTGGGATCGTCGAGCGTTTGATCTATGAGTTGGGATTGGCAACCCTAACTCGAAGACTAAGTGTTTGACGAATTGTCAATCGATCGTGGAGACGATTCTAAGGCCATAGACCCCCGTTTTATTAATCTTTTAAAAGTTGAATTACATTATTAGAGCTTCTATTTACTTTAGTTAAGTTCTTACATGGAGATTGACGCTCTCCTTGTAAGAATAGTTTTAAATCGCTAGTAGCATAAATCTTATTTCTTCGTTTTAGTTATTACGATTCTCATACCAAAACCCTTTTGTCCGCGTGTTTAGCGTAGCTTTTTATTATTTTCTCGTTCGTAAAAACAAACACGAAAACTACTTCCGATTAGCCTTCCTCGAGAGATTCGACTCGAGTTAACTTGCCAGTCTACAAGTGACCCCGTTCTCTTGCGGGAGAACTAAACCCTTTGAAATATAGACGCGTATTGTGTAACTAGATTTTAATTTTGAAAGGAAAACAAAAGTTCGGATCATTCATGATGAGGGTTATTCGCGTTATAGACGTAGAGATAATGGGAGAACGGTGGAAAAGGGTGGTGTTCCCTTGGACAACAAATATGTTGTCCCTCACAATCGTCGACTGTTGATGAAATACGGTGCACACATCAATGTGGAATGGTGCAACCAATCAAGGTCTATTAAGTATATGTTCAAGTATGTCAACAAGGGACACAATCATGTAACCGCTGCTTTCTATCAGAGCACTGACTATGGTGAATCTGACAAACCCATTGACGAAGTGAACATGTACTACGACTGCAGGTATGTTTCTTCGTGTGATGCGGCATGGAGGTTGTTGGGTTTCGAACCGCAGTATAAGTACTCTCCGGTCACGCGTCTCAGCTTCCATCTAGAGAACGAACAGAGCATTGTTTATGAAGAGGACGGGGATATAAAGGATGTCCTGAATAAAAAAATAGTGAAGGAAATCATGTTCCTTGAATGGATGGAAGCGAATAAGAAGTATCCTCAGGCGATGTTTTTGACGTATGCAGAGGCACCCTCCGAGTTTGTATGGGACAGGTATGCGAGGAAGTGGAAGCCCAGGCAACGCGTTCCGTGTGTTGGTAGGTTGTATAACGTTCCCCCTGACTATGTGGGGATAATTACTACCTTAGGTATTTGCTTACTGTTGTCCGCGGAGCTACTTGCCATGCAGACTATAGGAAGCAAGATGGTGTTCAGCATGCGTCGTACCGTGAGGCATGTTATGCACGTGGTTCGTTGGAAGACGATAGGGAGTACATTGATGGCATCGCCGAAGCAAGTGAGTGGGCCTCTGCTCAATCTCTCAGGTGTCTTTTTGTGTCGCTGCTGTCGGCTGATACTCTTGCTAGTCCCGAGGAAGTGTGGGACAAGAGTTGACAGTTTTTGTCGGAGGATGTGCTCTACAGGCAACGTCTGATTTTTAAAAATCCAGGTATGTGCATGTGGTGGTGCGTAATGAATCGTGATTATATTTCATTGAATCTACTCTATTAGTTATGGTTATTGTGTTTGAGTGTGCTATAACCTAAATGTGTGTTGTTACTTGGCAAGAATGAATCTTAGTGAGTCTCAGGTAAAGGATTTAGCTTTGGTAGAGATTGAGAAATTACTAAGACGTCAAGGGAAGAGCCTGCGCGATTATGACTCCGTGCCGTTTCCGGAGATCGATGGTAGCGGTGTTGGTCACAGTAGATTGATCCAGGATGAGTTGAACTATGATCGTAAGGCGTTGTTCGCTGAGCATGCCGAACTTCTCTCGAAAATGACGAGTGAGCAGAAGGGTGTGTACTCCAAGATAATGAGTGGGGTCGAGTTCGATGGTGGTGCTATGTTCTTTGTGTATGGCTATGGAGGTACGGGAAAAATGTACCTAGGGAGAACTCTATCTGCTAGGTTGAGGTCTGAGGGTCATATCATGCTGAACGTGGCATCGAGCGGCATATCATCTCTGCTTTTGCCTGGTGGAAGGACTGCACACTCCCGGTTCGATATCCCTCTGAATCCGCACAAAGGGTCGGATTGTAATATTAAGAAAGGCACCCCGCTTGCGGAATTGGTGATTCGTTGCAAACTCATAATATGGGACGAGGCTCCAATGATGCACAAGCATTGCTTCGAGGTTGTTGAGAAGAGCTTGCTGGATATAATAGAGGATGTAGATTCGGCCAACAGGCACAGGCCATTTGGTGGAAAGACCGTTGTGTTTGGTGGAGACTTTCGCCAGTTATTGCCTGTTGTCCCCAAGGGCAGTCGGCAAGACATAGTTAATGTGGCTATCAATGCGTCCAGCATGTGGAGGCACTGCACTGTGTTGAGTCTGACTCAGAACATGAGGCTCCAGAGTCTCGGTGACGCACAAGAACGTGCTGAGTTGGAGGAGTTCTCCGATTGGATTGACAGCATTGGAGATGGAAAGATAGAAGGACCGAATGACAGTTGTGCTGCAACAGAAATTCCAGATGATATCCTCCTCCGATATTCGGGCGAACCCCATTGCGGCTATTGTTGAGGATACATATTCGATGTTAAGGGACTCTATTGATGACCCGATGTTCCTGAAGGATAGGGCCATATTGGCCCCGACTCTCGATGTTGTGGACTCTGTCAATGAGTACATGAACACTTTGAACTCGAACGAGGGGTACACCTACCTGAGTTCGGACAGTGTCTGCAAATCTGACGGTGGGAGTGATTTTTTGAGTGATTTTCACACTTCTGAATTCTTGAATGGTATAAAGTGTTCTGGGTGCCCAATCACGAGCTGCATCTGAAGGTGGGAACTCCTGTTATGTTGTTGAGGAACATAGACCACTTAATGGGATTGTGCAATGGGACGAGATTGGTTGTTACGAGACTTTCCACGCACGTCCTTGAATGCAAAATTCAAACCGGTGCAAAGGCGGGTGAAAAAGTGTTGCTTCCCCGGATGAGTCTAATGCTTTCCGACGTTAGGATACCTTTCAAGTTTTAAAGAAGGCAATTTCCGCTCATGATTTCATATGCGATGACGATAAATAAGAGTGAGGGTCAATCGCTCTCGAACGTTGGCCTTTATCTGAAGAATCCCGTGTTCAGTCATGGTCAGTTATATGTTGTCGTGTCGTGTATCACCCATCGAAAGGGATTGAAGATATTAGTTTGTGGTGATGACGATTCGGGATCGAACATGACCAATAATGTGGTGTATAAAGAAGTATTCACTAACGTATGATCTTAACGTTCATGTATGTAGTGTGGATTCGATCTATAATTTATCAAGTGTGGATTTTTTTAGTTATTTCTCTCAATCTCTATCTCTCTATTTATTTATATCTTCACATATTAAATAATAATAAAAACAATATTAATACAATTTGTATTTCTATATTTAACTTTCTGCCCCATTGCATCGCACAGATGTAAAAAAAACTAATAGTTTGACACAATAATTGTTGATTTTTTTTCTTTTATGGCTTTTACAGGTGAGGGTTGTCTTCTTTTGTGTTTTTGCGATGGTTCGTTCACCACCATTTTTGTTACTACTGTTGGATAAGTTTCCTTCGAGCATCATCATCTTATTAAAGTTTTACACTCGTGTATGGTTCTTCTCTTTATCATAATGAATTGGTTTCAAGATAAAAAACTATTGAGTTTGATGGGAAAGCTCAATGGGAAAAAGAATCAAAATGCAAATATGGGTACCGCAAAAATTTCAGTTGTAACATATTTTTCTGTAAATGTGTTGTGGCATATACCTGTCATAATTGTTTGCAAGTATAATAAGTAGCAAGTTAATATTTTACTTTATGTAGAGTAAATTTGGAATTTGTAGTGCACTCTTATTAGGCCATAGATTTATCGTGGTTCTCTATATTTCATTTGAATGATCTCCATTGTGATCAAGAAAATTATTATTTTTTAAATTTGTCTAAATTTTAATGTTAGAAGCGAAAAAAGTGGCATATATTTTGTTCTTCAAATTTATATAATAATAGTATTAGATTTTGATTTTATTTTATTTTTGGAGATCTTTTAAATCCCCCTTATAAGATAATTATCCATTATTACTATAGTTATTACTTGTTGATAAATTTCAAATATCATCAATTTTAATCATCATAATTATCATATAATAAGCTTCAAATTTTTATTGGGCCAAGTCCTGCACCGCGGGCTTTGTTCTTCTAGCAGTTATTATTATGTTATAATTGAAAATTCATAAAAAGAAAATATCAATCCAATAAAATTTGAGAATGACATAAATACCCCTCCATGTTATATTTAAATAGCTAACCCTAACCTCACCGTATCTACACTCCATTTCTCCCTCTTATAGCGCCGTTCAGAGCTAGGGTCTCTGCGCCTCCTTCCTTCCCTGTCTCCATACTCTCTCGTTGATTTATACAGGCGCCTCAGGGTATTGGCTCGTAAGTTTTTTTACGTGTATCAAAATGGCGAACCAAGGAGACGAATCACGAGGCCCGATATTCAGAGACATTAGAAGGTATTACTGCGAGTACTGTGGGATTTGCCGATCGAAGAAATCCTTAATCGACCGTCACATCCTCAGTGAGCACAAGGTATATGATTTTTTTTCTTACGTAGCTGTTTATTTGATGATGAAATTTCGGGGATATACTAGTTTTGAATTGGGGTTTCAACAGACAGTTGTACTCTTAGCTGGAGTGTTGCGCTTATGATTGATATTTTGGATCTGTTTACTTTATTATGGTGATGATTGTTGTTATCTGGTTAGTGAAAGATGGTATTTCGTATATTGTAGGAGGAAATGAAGGAAAACGAGCGGAACAAGGAAAAAGAGAGTGGGGAGAAATTGAATATTTGTGATGAGTGCGGTGCTAGTTTTCAGAAGCCTGCTCATCTGAAGCAGCATATGCAAAGTCATTCTATTGAGGTCTTTTTTTTTTGCTGATTCAGTTCTGTATATGACTTGTTTCTGATATAATTTCACACTGTCGGTTGGTTTATTTGAATTGCCTACTAGTTGCAATTGAATGCAGGGAAAACTGGAAGTTGAGGTTAACATCGTTAACTTCCTTTGTTTGCTTGTATGTTTTGCTTTTGTGCATAAGAATCTATTTGTGCTGATCTATGTAATGGGACTGCCTTTTAGATGTAATTTGTGTTTGGTGCCATAACCTTTTGTAAACACTTGTTTATCTTCATTAAGTCATTGAGAAATAGGTTGTGATAAGTGTGTAGAGGTTAGTTAAAAGGTATTCCACTGTTTGAGATGAAATAATTAGATGTAGGCACTGTCTGAATGACTCAGATTATCAATATCATCTATCTATTTGACTTACCTCAATAATATAAAATCCGTTTTATATGAGAGGGAGCTTCTTTGATATTCTGCTGTGGGTCTTGGCATTCTTGCTTTGTTTTGCTTGATTGAATTTTTTTGTGGCTCGTCTTTTCTGTTGCCTTCATGTTTCTGGTATCTTGTCATTGTCAGTTAAAATTATATATTCTTGCAGATTGAAGTAAGGTGGGAAATATATTCTTGGGCGTGAAGCATTGGATCCCAAATTAAAGAACTCCAAAATGCATGAGGCAACATTTCCTTGAATGGATCAGTATCAGGTGGGCGACCGCCTGAGAAGCTCCATCAAGTGAGCCTCTGTCACGCTTGTTATTTGTTGAGGTTTGGGGATTCTTCAATTTATGTTTTGTTTGATAGAGATCGATTGTCTCATTTTAGAAATCTTAAACTCAATATTTGATCCTGAAAGTTAGTGTGTTGTAATACAGAGGCCTTTTACATGCCCAGTGGATGACTGCCACTCGAGTTACAGAAGGAAGGACCACCTGAATAGACATTTGCTTCAGCATCAAGGCAAACTCTTTGAATGTCCAATTGAGGATTGCAAACATAACTTTACGTATCAGGGCAATATGACTAGGCATGTGAAAGAGTTTCATGATGAATCTGCCCCTGCTAATGTTGAGCATCCGAATGAACATGTCTGTTCGGAACATGGGTGTGGAAAGGTCTTTAAGTATCCATCCAAATTGCGTAAACATGAGAGTTCTCATGGTAAGCTGCTTTTGTTTTTGTATTTCATATGTTAACTAGTTATTTTGGTTTGATGAGTCATGTATCATTAATTCTTGGAGAAACATATTTTATGATTTATAGCTCTATCTGCCACTTTCTGACACACGGTTAATATTTCTTGGTTGAATGCAGTTAAGTTAGACACAGTGGAGGCACTTTGTGGAGAACCAGGCTGCATGAAATATTTCACTAATGTGCAGTGCCTTAAAGTGCATATTAGGTCTTGTCATCAGCACATTATATGTGATAAATGTGGAACTAAGCAGCTAAAGAAGAACTTTAAACGTCACATCCGCATGCATGAGGAAGAGGTTTCCTCGGAAAGTATCAAATGTAGTGTTGAGGGATGCTTACGTTCATTTTCAACTGTAAGCTTTTTTCCCTCCAAATTGATGGATATTGAGCAGTTTTGCAGATACGCCTATTTTCTAGCTGTTGTACAGTTTTTTACTTGGATAAACTTTCTTTTGTGCAGACATCAAATCTCAAGCAGCATATCAAAGCCGTGCACTTGGAACTAAAACCATTTACCTGCAGCATTCCTGGCTGTCACATGAAATTTGCATTCAAACACGTGAGGGACCACCATGAAAAATCTGGGTGCCACGTCTACACCCTGGTAAGTACTGTATAAGTTGGGTCATGAATTTCTGTTGCATCATTTGGGATATTTGCTGATATTCTTGGTTTTGGCTTCTTGTTCAGGGAGATTTTGAAGAGTCGGATGAGCAATTTCGATCGAGGCCAAGAGGTGGCAGAAAAAGAATGTTCCCTGTTATTGAGACACTAACGCGGAAAAGGGTTGTCCCGCCTAGTGAATCAGACATGGACTTGAGTTCTAGTGAGGAACATGGAACCATTGTCTGCTGAATCTGATAATCAAAATCTAGTGTCGTAATCAACTAAACAGTAGCCTATTATTGTTCACAAGTACTGTACAAGTCTCGAGTCATATGGTATAGCAGTGAAATAAACACGAAAAAGAAGTGAAATAAACACGAAAATTGCTCTATAATTTTGCCTTCACCGTGTGATCATAAAATTTTAAAACCGATTGAACCGAACAAAATCAATCCGGTCATAATAATTTATGGTCAAAACTGCGGATAGAAAGTTAAACTAAAACTGTGCAGTATTATTGATGTGGTTAAAATTTTAAATTTCAAAAACCTGCCAAATCTCCCCCCTTCTAATATAATATAAGGTAATATTAAATTTTATTTATAATTATTTAGTTAAATAGTTGGCTAATAAGAATGTTAAAAACCAAATTATCAAAGATAAATTTGCACGTGCGCTCTACATTCAAACAAAATGCATTTTACATTCTTTTTATATTATAACAAAAATGTACTGGATTTAAACAAAATTTTATGATGTATTAAGTTACATGAAATTGAATGCTAGGGAAAAATGTATCATGATTCACACACACAAAAATGTTTGGTAATAATTTTCGGCATTTTCTCTAGAGTATTCTAATTTTTAATGCTTAATTACAAATAAAATCACAACATTTGTTTCAGTTTACAAATAAAACCTAAACTTTTCAAAGTTGTAAAAAAGAACATGACTTTATTTCTGATCGCAAAATGAATTGCTAACATTACCAATCGAATTTTAACGAGACCTAATTAACCACAAAACATATTTTTTCTGTACATCGATCTGCTTGCCGACAAACATCGAAAATAAAGTTGGGTTGTGACGAGATTAGTTGATTTTGGCTTAGATTCGTGAAAACCCCTGTCATGCAAATCCTGGATTCACGAAAAGTTGCTCAAATTAATTGGTGAGAAAAATTAAATATTGATTGCTCAAACTTTGAGCCTCACAACTAATTGGCAAAAATGCGTACATAGTGTATATTTCATCTCAAATCGTGTATATAGGTGTTATTTGAGCGGGTTGTTTTTTTAGGTGATTTCGCACTCTTAAATCAATTTTTTTTTAATGGTTTCGCACATTGAAAGTGCGAAACCTGATTTCTAAAAAAAAAATAATTTATTTTTTATAAGATTTCGCACTCTTAAAGTGCGAAATCAATTTTCTAAAAAAAAAAAAATTTTTTTATAAGATTTCGCATTCTTAAAGTGCGAAATCAATTTTCTAAAAAAAAAAATTTTTTTTTAATGTGATTTCGCACTTTAAGAGTGCAAAATCTAATTTAAAAAAAAAAATTTAAAATGTTAGAATTCGTATATAGAATTGATTTAAAAAAAAAATAAAAACATTTGCAACATGACAAAATCAACGGAATAATACACTTGCAACATGACAAAATAAAAGTAAAGAATTCTCTGAATAAAGTGCCAAGATCAATTCATCCAAAAAAAATTCACATGTATTTTTACATGCAATAGTCATATCAAATATATTTTATTGTTATATTATTTCATATCATACACTTCACTTCACGCATAAYTTTTTGTTTTCAAAAGTATTCAAACCATTTTTCTCTCCTACAGTTAAGAAGAAATTTTCTCTCCATCTCCATAAAAAACTTTTCTCCATAGCTTCAAAGTTTCATTTTCTTTTTGTCGTAGCAATCGATCAAGGTAATATGCATTTCAATAATTGTCATTTAAATTTGTTTTCAAGGTAATATGCATTTCAATAATTTTCATTTAAATTTGTTTTCAGGTATAAAATTTATTTTTATTTAAATTGTTATTTATGAAATAAAATTTATGCTTAATTAATTTGTTATTTATGAAATGTTCGAGGTAATTAAATTATTGTTTCTATTAGTTTAGAAATGTTTCTGTATGCATGCGTATTAAAAAGTCTTTGTACACTTATTTATTCTCCTTTATAAATTGTTAGTGTACCATGACTATTTATTTTTTCCTTTATAAATTATTGAAGTTAACATGTCTATTTATTTTTTATATTTATGCATGCCACATAAATTATTTTTGAAATGCTTATTTATATCCGATGATTTTTTAGAAATTATTGTTTACCTTGTATAGATTATTTCTTCAATTATTTTTACCACCAGCTTCAAGTTAGCCTCCAATTTTGAATAAAGGATACAACTCAAGATATTTGTAAATAAGACCCACTGCCCACTTAATCAAATAATGGACAACTCTTATATATTGTTTATATTAATTGAGTTTTAGAAAATGACAAAATCCACTTAATCAAATAATGGACAACTCTTATATAATGTTTATAATTTTAAATACTACAAAAATAGAATCAAAAGCCTAATTAAAGATAATTGGAAAAAAAATAAAATTACCAAAACACTAAAGATATGGAAAATAAAAAATCGGACCATAAAGATATGGAAAAAACACTAAAATCAAAAATTGCATACATATTGTAATTTTTGATAATTTTAAAAAAACAAAAAAAAATGCACATATTTTAAAAATTAAAATTCCGCACATATTTTAAAAATAACTATAATATTTAAAATATTAAAATAAAAAATCGGACCATAAAGATATGAAAAAAACACTAAAATCAAAAATTGCACGCATATTGTAATTTTTGATAATTTAAGAAAAATTAAAAAAATGCACATATTAATTTTAAAAATTAAAAAATCGCACTATCTTTTAAAAATAACTATAATATTTAAAATATTAAAATAAAAAATCGGACCATAAAGATATGAAAAAAACACTAAAATCAAAAATTGCACGCATATTGTAATTTTTGATAATTTGAAAAAACTTTAAAAAATGCACATATTTTAATATTTTTAAAAATTAAAAAATCGCACATATTTTAAAAATAACTATAATATTTAAAATATTAAAAAAATTAATTGGACCATAAAGATATGGAAAAATACACTAAAATCAAAAATTGCACGCATATTGTAATTTATGATAATTTGAAAAAACTTAAAAAAATGCACATATTTTAATATTTTTAAAAATTAAAAAAATCGCACATATTATAAAAATAAATATAATATTTAAAATATTAAAAAAAATTAATTGGACCATAAAGATATGGAAAAACTAAATAACAAATTTTAAAGAATTAAAATTAAAATTAAAAATCGATGTTTTTAATTTCTAAAAAAATTAAAATACCAAAACCCAAGTCGTGGATAATTAACATATAAAAAAATAAATTTAAATATCTAGAAATGGTTATGAAGTGATAAAATATAAAAAATATAGAAGTGATAATTCGTGAGTTCTAATATTTAGTGATGTGCATAATTTTTAGGATATATAGACAATGTCGAATTCAAATATGATCACCATAGTCGTGTATTTTGGTGGCCAAATTCTGCAAAATGGTTACGAAGTGAGGTATGACCGCCAGGCAATTGCTTCTAGAAGGATTTCTCGTCAGACAAATTTTGAGGAGTTGACCGATTTTTTGTTTACAGTTACGAATAGTAATGTAAATGAAGTAGTTTTAAAAGTCTCCGCTAAGTTCTGTTATAATAACATGTGTGGTATTGTTTCACTTGCTAATGATCAAGATTTATGGGGATTCTTAGACCCATCCTTAGGCCTAGACTTTCTTGAGCTGATATGTCGAATCTGAGCCTCGAGTTGGAAATGTCAACACATTTTCCTCGATAGATCATGATTATTATCAATATGCCGAGCTTCTACGAGACGAAAATGTGTCTAGTATATCTCTATGCACACAAGATTTTCCAAATGTCGTTAGTCAGGAGCATGACATAAATACTTGGGGATCGAGTCATAATAATGCCGTAGAGAATGATGTAGAAATCGATGATACACACGTGGCCGATCATTTTGGGCCACACTCGCCTATTAGTTCTGAACCCGATGAGTTGGGAAGCGATACTAACTCAGACGATAGTGGTGACGATGATGATCATGATGATGGTGCCGATGCGCATGTTGAGTTTGACGATCGTGAAGCTACCCAACATTTTGGGCGTCCTGCTACAATAAATCCCACATCGACTGGAAATTTTTGAATGAGTCTTGAAATTTCATTTTTTGATTCAAGCTACACAGATGTACCGATTGACTCAATTGGGGCTCCTAAGCCCTTGAAAATGTACGATTTCCAAGAAGGTGTCCTGACTAAGGGAATGTTTTTTAGGGACCAAAAATATTTGAAGAGTGCGGTGAAAGACTATCATGCAAAATGGGTGAAACGTATGTTTAGAGTGGTGGAAAGCTCACCAAAAGTGTGGAGAGTTGTGTGTAAGTCTAGTTCGCCAGTTGTGTCTTCTCAACAGTGCAATTGGTTTTTGAGGGCGAGTTACAGCAAAAGACGTGCTATGTGGAAGATCACCAAATTAGGGCCTTATCACGAATGTCAGATGCATCCAACTGATTTAGGTCACAGAAACCTCGATAGAGATTTTATTGCTGACATTCTTGTGGGCTTGGTGCAGTGCGATCCATCTTATCGGGCTAAATTGGTCCAACAAATGATAAAAGACAGATACGGGTACGATATTACATATGATAAAGCATGGCAGGTGGTGAAAAGAGCACGTGAGAATGTTTATGGTACTTGGGAGACTTCTTGTCAAATTTTACCCAAGTACATGCAGGCCTTGCAGAAATATAATCCCGAAACAATCGTTGAGTGGAAACACAAAAACCTCGAGTACTCCGCCGTCAAAACGATGCACTATGTATTCTGGGCATTCAAACCATGTATTGATGCATTTGCCCATTGTCGGCCCGTTATTAGCGTGGATGGTACACATCTGTACACAAAGTACATATACAAGATGCTTATCGCGGTGACCTTAGATGCAGACCAACGACTATTACCCTTAGCTTACGCAATCGTAGACGAAGAGAGTATTGCTTCATGGTCTTGGTTTCTACAAATGATTTCTAGACACATTATTCAGGGTAGACAGGGTGTTTGCCTCATATCAGATCGTCATCCTGGAATTATCAGTTGCACTAGAGAAATGGCTGAGTACCAACTACCTAGGGTGTTTCCTCGCTTTTGTTTGAGACATGTTTGTGCCAATGTTCATAGCTAATTTAAAAATGTCAAAGTGAAGGATTTATGTTGGTTTGCCGGAGCTGCAGTTTCACCAGTGTTATTCCGAAAGATGATGGAGGAGATCAAGAAGATATCAGAACCTGCCTATGCTTACTTGGAGCGGATGGATAAGACAAAGTGGACATTGTCCAATGATGGTGGGAAACGTTGTGGGGTTCTAACTACTAATGTATCAGAGTGTATGAACTATGTCTTAAAGGGTGCGCGACGATTGCCCGTTACTGCCATAGTGCGTTTCACCTTCATTCGCACTGTTAAATTTTTCTATGATAAAATGGTGAAGGCATCCGCTTGGTTGAGCAGGAATCAACCGTATCCAAGTCAAATCATGGAGCAGTATGAGGAACAACAAAGACTTGCATTATACGGAGCAGTACAATTCTATCATCATCAAACGCAAATTGCTGATGTGACAATGTTGATACCCGGTACCCGTCGTGCTAAGACTTTTAAGGTGCAATTAACAACCCAAGAATGCTCATATGGGAAATGGCTTAGTGATGGGATACCTTGTGCTCATGCAATGCAATCTTGTAAGCATATGTGCATTAACCCAACAAATTTCATGAAAGCATATTATAGCACACACGCTTATGCAAGTACATACGCGGGGCAGTTCATTCCACTTCCCGATGAAGACGAATGGGACGATGCAACATTCCAATTAGTCCACGATCCAACCAGGCGAACTCGCATGAGACGTGGAAGAGACGTCACTACAAGGATACACAATTCAATGGATTGGGCTGTTACACGTGAGCGACAACAATACCAAGCATCTTCGTCACGATTCCAGTGATTTAATTTTATAAGATTGTTAGTCATAATCTAGTACTGTTGAAAAAATAACTGATTCTGTGAACCTATGTAAACTTGATTGCAGTTTCTATGTAATTTGATTTGATGCCCCGTGTGTTGGCGTAAACCTAATACATTGTTGTTGTTGTTGTTGTTGTTATTGTTATGATTATTATTATGATTGTAATAATAATATTTATTATATTATTTATTTTTTTATTATTATTATTATTATTATTATTATATTATTATGGTTATTAGGATGACAGAGGCGGAGATGTACGGGCCACGAGATCCATCGGTTCTAACTGCGCAGGACGAGCATCGTTCGCAAGCTTTAATCGGAGCGAGCGATGACATAGTAC
>BMAC01000070.1:712687-724741 GCA_014905375.1 Phtheirospermum japonicum
AAAAAAAAAATTGATTTCGCACTTTAAGAGTGCGAAATCACCTAAATATACAACCCGGCCACAATACACCTATATCTACAATTTGGAATGGCATATAATATAAATACGCATTTTTTCCTAACTAATTTGGCTGCAAATATTAGTTGCTTTGATACCAAAATTAACTTAAACATTGGTTGCTCACAACTAATCTGACTCCAAATCATAATTATTCTCGTCATGTGAATCCTGAATTCACGAAAAAGAAAATTACGTACATAAATAAAAGAAGATGCAAGAAACACTTGCGAAATTGGTCTCACAAATTGGGAAAACATGTTAAATGGTTGAACGGGCTCGACAAGAGAGTTTGACCAGTGTCAGTGACGTATCCATTGAACAATGTTATAAATTTTCGGTCGCCGAAAAATACCTCGAGATTTATTTAGCAATAAAATATAAAAGTCATGTTTTTATTGTAACTTTGAAAGTTTGATTTTATTTGCATATCGAACAAAGGTCATGGTATTATTTGCAATTAACTTTTTGTTATCATATTCGTCATATATGTGATATCCACGTTTGTAACGGCCCAAAACAGCACATATGGTTTTATTTCTTAAAACTGGCGGGTTGAAAATAAAATGTAATAAAATCGCATATAGCAACTCAGTTTAAAAATAAAATCAAAAAACCACACCGAAAATAGATTTCTCATGTCAACCGCAAGAATTAAACCTCGACACCATAATCGTTGTTGCGTTTAATTCACTTGTACCAATTGATGGTCGCACTATTAGAGATAAGACAACTAAGTTAAATAAGTTTAGCTTGTGAATTTATTATTTAGACTAGCATATTTTACTAATTCTCAAAGTTGTTATTACAATAAATCTTGAGAGCATATTTTAGGTTATCCGATCAAAAATATATTTCGGTTAAATATTCGATAAGTGGGATTTCGTATAATAAGGCTCGTTGTTATCTAGGGTTAGTATCAGGGGTGGATCTACTTTGGTCCTTGAGGGGGCCATGGCCCCCCAAAAAAATTACAAAACCCTAATACTATTTATGATTTTTTGTTATTCGTAGTTATATATAAAATGGCCTCCTAAAACTTACAAATTTGTAGCTAGGTCTTGTGGTTTTGTACCTAATTGTCCATTTTCAAAAACTTCTCAAAAATATTTCATGGTTCAACTCTTCCTCTTGTCCATTTTCATTCTTTTTTCTATCTCTTTTTTATCTCTTGTTTTTCTATTTATTTTTATCTTTCTTTTTATATTCATCTTTCTAATTTTTTTCTTTTTAATTTCCTTCTTTTTTCTTTATCACTTCTTTGTTTACATTTTTTTATCTTTTTTTTTTATTTTCCTCTTTCTCATTTGTTTCTTTTTAGTTTCCTTCTTTATTATTTTTTTATCCATTATTTTATATATTCTTTATTCTTCCATTTCCTCTTTTTCATTAATTAAATTTAAAACCAACAATATAAAATTAAAAAAACCACCATTGCCTCTTTCCTTTTATTTTCTATTTTTCTGTAAATTCTTATCATTCTTTCTTCTTTCCTTTTATTTTCTTCTTTCTCGTTAATTAATTCAGTAAAACAATATAAAATTAAAAAAATATCACCCCTTTCTCTTTTTATTCCTCACCTTTTCTTTTCCTATTCTCACTAATTAATGGTACTAATTTAAAAGTAAAAAAATATCTTTCTTATTCTTCACCACTCTCTAGCTCCCTTTTTTTCCTTCTTATTTTTAACTTTTTCCTCTAATTTATCGCAATACCAATGAAATTTAAAATATATTATTTGCCCTTACTATAACACGAGTCAGTTCTCGCTATTTTACCAAATTATATTTGTTTTTCAATACATGGCCTCCCCAAACTAAGTATCCTGAATCCGCCCCTTATTCCACGGAATGGAACCTCGGTTACTATCACTAATCATACTAAAGAAATATAAAAATATTATACCAATCCGATGCACTTTAATCACATCCACTGTTTAGCGCTCTCTCTCTCTCTCTCTCTCTCTCTATATATATATATATATATATATATATATATATATATATATATATATATGTGTGTGTGTGTGTGTGTGTGTGTATGTGTGTGTGTGTGTGTGTGTGTGTATTACACGGAATTTGTCAAGATATAAATATAAAAAATATTTGTGATAATTATAAAGTTTTATGTAAAATGTAAAATTCAAATGATGTTCTCAACACGTGCCTTCTCAACATGTGCCTTGTACTTGTCTAATTTATTTATTAATTATTATAATTATTAAATAATTATATATTTTAATATTTAGATTCAATTTGTTAATAATTCTATTTGCATGCTTATGAAAATTCAAAAGAAGTCAAATTCTAAATCCGTGCCCAATCTCTATTTATTAATTATTATTACGTTATTTTTATATTTTAATGTTTAGAATAAATTCGTTAGTAATATAAGTTACATACTTTGAAAAATGAAACATGTGTCTTACTCTCAACCCGTGTTGTATTGTACTGAGGTCTAATCAATATTAATTTATTGTTATTATTATTTTTATTATTATTATAATATAATTTTATATTTTTATGTTAGACTGAATTCATTACTAATATGTAGTTACATACTTAGATTATTTCAAATAAATCTTCATTTACCTATATAGAATTTAAAATTCCAAAATTAAAACTATACCAACTTTTATTATAAATACTGCTTATTTAATAATTTTTATAATAGCATTTCTTAATTAAAACTATATCTTATGTAATTTATCTTTTAATTAAAATAACTAATTTAAATCTTTTCTACTAATTATATATGACTTATTTATATTTTATTAGCAAAATAAAAGAAAAATATTGAATTAGATAAAAGATAATAAAAGAAAATATTAAATTAGGTAAAATATAAAAAAAAGATTAAATTAGGCACGATATAAAAAAAGAAAATATTTAATTAGGTAGATATTAGGTTCGAATTACACCTAAGCAACCGAAGAACCAAAAATCTTTATTTGCCAAATGAAGCATGTGAAGCAGACACATAGGTTAGGAGAATTTTACATTAATATATAGTGAGTGAAATACACACACACACACACACACACACACACACACTAGTTTAACACCCATGTATTACACGGAACTTATAAATAACTAAATATAAAAGATATATGTGAAAATTACAAAGTTTTAAATTTTAAATAAAAAATTGAAAGGATGTGTTATCAACCCGTGCCCTATTCAATTTATTAATTATTATAATTATTAATTAGTATTATATTTTAATATTTAGATCAAATTCGTTAATAATTTTATTTACATACTTATAAAAATTCAAAAGATGTCACATTTTCAACACGTCTACAATCTATATTAACTAATTATTATTAACTCATTTTATATTTTATGTTTAGATTAATCTTGTTAATACTTATAGTTACATACTTTGAAAAACTCAAAAAGTATCATACTCTCAAGCCTTGTCGCATTGTGTCATGGTCTAATAAATATTAATTAATTATTATTATATAATTTTATTTTTTTTATATTTAGATTGAATTCATTACTAATATTTAGTTATATACTCCAATTATTGCAAACATATCATAATTTACCTATACAAAATATTTAAAATCTGAAAAATAAATTATTTCAATTTTTATTATAAATATAATTTATTTAATTATTTTCATAAATAAGTTTTTTTATAATTAAAATTATTTCATACGTAATTTATCTTTTAACTAAATAAATAATTTATATTTTTTCTACTAATTATATATGACTTATTTATATTTTTATATTAGGTGTATAAAATAAAATTATTGAATTAGATAAAATATAATAAAGAAAACTATTAAGTTAGGCTAAATATAATAAAAAGAAATATTAAATTAGGAAAGATAAAATAAAAAAAAAATTAAATTATGTATGTATTAGGCTCAAATGACACATAAACAAGCGAAACAACAAAATTTTTTATTATCCAAGTGAAGTATACGAATCAGACACAAAGATTATGAGGATTATGCATTAATATATACATGTTTAACACTCGTGTATCACATGAGACTTATTAAAAGATAAATATAAAAAGTATTTGTGATAGTTACAGAATTTTAAATCTAAAATAAAAAATTAAAATAATGTATTCTCAACTGTGTCTTGTACTTGTCTAATCTATTTATTAATTATTATAAATATTAAATAACTTTTTATTTGATGTTTAAATTAAATTCATTAATAATCTTAATTACATACTTACAAAAATTCAAAAGATGTCACATTCTAAACCTGTATCTAATATCTAGTTTATTAATTATTATTATTAAGTTATTTTATATATTAATGTTCAGAATAAACTCGTTAATAATTATTAGTTACATACTTTGAGATATTCAGAAAATGTCATACTCTCAACCCATGTCACATTGTACTGGTGTCTAATCACTGTTTATTAGTATATAATTTAATATTTTTATGTTTAGATTGAATACATTACTAATATTTAGTTACATACTTAGTAAATAACTCACATATTACCTATATTGAATATTTGACGGGTGAACTTTCTCCAAGGTTATTCTCGCATACAAGATTCACTTTTAACTATAATTATATATGAGAACCATATCATTATTTGTGAACCTGCGAACTAGTAGTGCTTTTATTATACAATCGCAGTGCTTTATTAATATTTTAGTTATATACACCAGCAACGCTTTGATTATACAATCCTAATTCTTTTAATCAAATAAGAAAATATACAAAAAATCTGACCCATCCATTTAATTTGATCTAAGGCTCATAATTGACTCTAGGTTCACATATAAGGACATGGTTCTCATTTGAACTTAATCGTAAATATAAATAAATAAATAAATATATATATATATATATATATATGTAGGGTTGGGTTCAAATGAAACCCTGTCAATATATGCGAACCTAGGGACCAATCCAGGCCATAGGATTTTTCAATCGAACGGACATAATTGATTTAATTTTACTTCTCAAAAATGGAAATACTGAAGTCAAAGGACTGGTCAATTATAATCTAGGGACAAATTAGTCCAATAAAACATTTCACCAAATCCCGCCCAATATCCATCCCCGTAATAATTGGAAGTTGAAAAGGCAAATATGTTACAGTTGTATCAGTAAGAAAATATACATGCAAAAATAGTTTATAGGAAGGTGTCCAGAGCATAAGAATTCATCGCGTGAATTCACTCCTATCAACTACCCAGAACATTCTCGACAACGATCTCTGCGGGCGGAAATCTAATTTTTTCGATGGGGAACGTGGGACGGCAATCAAGAGGCAATTGTCGAACGCCACTTTCCGGCGGAGCAGGTGAATTGTCCATAGAATTTCTATTTGAAACGAGGTTCTAACCATAAAATTTGGATTTTGTTCAATTAAAATTCAATCCCAGTTCGATAATACTGCTTTCACTGAAATAAAAGCAGTCCCTAGTACTTTATCACTTCAATTTTGGTGTTTTCTGTGTTCGATTCTTCTTTTTAATTGGGTGGTCCCCAGTAACTAGGGTTTGGCGGCGATGATTTGGAAAAAATTTAAAAAATCTCTGCGAATTATTGTAACAAAATATATATTTTTTTAATTTGTTTATTGGCATGCTTTTGTCATATGTTTCTGATACGATAAATTTGTGTGTGTTGATATGTTAATATTTTGGCACGTGTGGAAATAGGTACAGCTGGTTCATAGTTGAAAACGTGCTCACTATGTTTGATGTAGTGCTTTGTAATTACAGCTTAAGTGCCAAAAAAAATAGTAGACGTGTATCTAATTTCCGACAATTGTTGAGCTTTGATCATTGATAATATGTATTCAGAAGTGGCTGAAATGTAAAACACTTCGTATTATTTTCTATAAGGTTGGGTTCTGGAGAAGATATGAGTGGGTTGTGTGATGCTCTTGAGATAAATATTTAGTGCTTTGATTGTATATATGTATTGTAAAAGATAGAATGAATTGGCCACTAGGTTTGATTGTAGTGCTCTGAACTGGATTGGTGCCTAGGTCTGTTTGATACTATGTTCTGAAATGTGACTGTATTGTATATAATTTGTAGTGCTCTCTATAAGGTTACAAACTTCTGAAGATATAAGTAGGGTTGTGTGGTGCTCCTGACTTAATTGTCGAGTGCTTTGATTGTACATATGTACTGTACAATAGAGACTGGCTTGTATTTATATTTGTATTGCTTTTTATTTTTTGTATATGCTGATGAACATGTAATGGTGTTGTTTTGGTGTATATATTATGTGCTTTGATTGTGTATTCCTAGTGTGAATTGTGTATAATGTAGTGCTTATGGTCTCCTGTTAAATATGCTTTTATATTAGTGCTTCTGATTGTGTGTTCCTATTGCTTATGGTATGCTGTTAAAGATGCTTTAAAGTATGTTTGTAGCTGTGACTATTCAAATGGAGCAATGTATGATTTTGTGTGGTTCTCTATGATTTTGTAGTTTGATAATTTATGTTAACATCTATTTTTCCCATGGGGGCATGGTTGTGTGTTTTCAACGGGCTTCGAATGGGTATTGTGTTTTTTGGATTATAGATGTTTTCATAATATCTAAAGTTGTTTGTTATTTTTTTAAAACTTCTGAACTGGGGCCTTTCATATATGTGCATGTGAATTTTAGACATTTTAAATTGATGCCTTTTAAACTCCAATAATTTGTTCGAGAGAGCGATATATTACGATTAATTTTTAACCTGATTAAATCTTTCAGGTAAGCCCGGCGAATCAAAAAAGCGCAAAGCAGGAAAAGGCATCGGAAGTCTTGCTGATAGTTTGAATAATCGAGTGGCCGTTGCCAATAATGTGGATGACAATGACGCGTTTGCAGCAGGGTTTGCGTCAGTAAATACTAGAGTTCATGCACCCCCAATTAGTATCATTGTGCGCCAAGCGAACAATCAATTGGATGTTGCAAGCGGAAGATTTGGCACGAACATCGTTCGCTTTGATCCCCCGAGACTACCTGTCCCCTGCGTGTCGAATGTGGCTGAGGTCGAGGATCAAAGCGATAACGAGGTCGTTGAACTTGTCGATCAAGATTACCCGTTACTTAGAACACGAACATCTCCCAGAATCCTAGTCAATGCGATTAAACAACTGAACCCGCGACAGATTGAGTCGGTCAAGGAGATGGGCTTTGGTGGAATTCTACATTTGGATGTAACTGCGCTGCCGCAAAGGCTTTGTTATTGGATTTTAAATAACTTTGATCCGAGGAGCTGTGAGTTGACTCTACAGAAGGGTAAAACCATTCACATTGACCACAGGGATGTCCACATCGCTCTCGGACTGCCAAAGGGTGAAGTGATTATCCAGCGAAAACCGAAGCATGAACAGTCGGCATTGTTGGATCAATGGGCTGGTTTACTTTGAAAAGAGGAAAGATAAGATTCTGCCAAAGGAGGTTGCACAACGGATGGTGGATGAGAGCGATGGTGGTGTCTGGTTCAAGCGCCAGTTCCTGATTTTGGTGACGTCGTGTCTGATCGAGGCTGCACACAATGGATACGTTCTTCCACAAATCATGGATTATCTAGACGACGTTGACAGCGTTTCAAATCTGAACTGGTGCGAGTACACGTTAGCGAGGCTTATAAGCTGCAAGTTGGACTGGGATAAGAACAAGGCGAAGGAATTCCGGGGCCCTATACTATTTCTCACGGTAATGTATCCGCACTAAATAAAATATTATATGTTGGTATTATTTTTAATTAGTAATCATGTGTTGCTGTATGAGATCGTTTGAAACTAATATTCAAAATGATCACAAGTTATGTACGTTGATCGAGTAACCCTATTCACCAGAGTTGTCCCGCGCGATTTCCCACTAATAAAAGGCTGGAATAAACAATTTTTGAAGAAAAGAGAGAACCAGGAGGTAGCCGCAAATGGTTTTGGTGCCGGCTTCCCATGTGATAGGTTAGAACCTCCAATTACACCGGTGTGTGTTTCTTCTAAACCGCCAGCCCAAGTGCAGAAGAACAAACTGAAAGATGTTCCAGAGTTGGACACAATGCACTCGTTCACGGATAGGCTACTTGCAAAAGCAAAAGAGATGGCCGATGCAATGTCAGCTATCATGGAAATGGTGCAGTCAACTCCAGTGGGACTGATCAATGACTTGAATTTTAATCGAGTTTTGTCAACGACACAACAACTTTTGGGATGTAGTCAACAGGATCCTACTGGTGTTGATAGAGCACAAGACACAGTATGGACTGAAGAGTTGGGTGATGATGAGTTCTGGGCGATCGTCTTGGTATCATAGAAGAGATTGAAGATGGTCTTAGGAAGAGGATGAAGTACAACTGCACTAGAGACGAGATCCCAAGTTTCAGCATTGGTTTGACACAGGAAGAGATAGATGTCGCTGAAAACCCGACAGAGATCAATCCTCCAGTAGATGACCCCATGGACTGTGGTGGGATTGCAGCTGGGCTTGAAGGAGGAGAGCAGACACCAAGTCAAAACGCGGCGGTCGTCGACAAAGCAGCAAAGGTGTTTATACTATTTTTTCTAATAATCATAGTATGCATGATTAAAAAAACTAATGAAAATCTCCGGTTCTTCAGACTTCGACGGATAAGACTAAGGGCGATGGTAAGCGCTCGAAGTTGCAACTGCTGCGCAAACAGTCGAACAAGGAAACAAAATGCAAGGGCTCGAAACAAAAAGGAGCAAATGTATGATCTCTGAAATTTCCATAAACGTTTATTTTCTAATTTTATGCACTTAATCTGTTGATTGTTAGTGGTCTGATATAGTTGATGTTTTATAAAATTAAGTTCTTGATAAGTGCAGACTGATGCTGTGGCGCAGCCACACAAAATGGTCCGTAGGACTGGGAAGGAGCTCAAAAAGACAGTGTCTTTTGCATCACCGTACATGAAAAGACCTGTATCTGTGGCCGAGAAATTGYWCAGAGTGGAAAAAGATTTGTTCTACTGGGTTTTGTGTAACAAGGATGCGGACCGGTGAGTTTAATTTGTGCTTTCTATATTTTCTATCAATGCTTTAATTTGGTTAAAGTAATGCTTTATAATATAACTTTGAAAAATATAGAAACTCAAATTTTTTCTTTTTGTATGTTTGCTGATATAGAACCATGTGTTTTTTTAAAAATATATGTACAATTTAACCTATATATTGAATATTTGAAATCCCCTATTGTGATCATTCAGGGAAGAGATCCTATTTTCAAACGGCAGATCTGACCTGAGGCGACGGGAGATGGTGACTATTGCACCAACTTCTTATGTGAGCACAYCCATTGTTGATGTTTGGAGCCAGATTCTGAATAGTAAGGAGAAATACAGAGCAGCAACATCACCATACCGATTCTTTGCTACAACTGACCCATGCGTAAGTCACATGCAATTAGTGGAAAAATAAATAAATAAATAAATAGTTCAATAATTTATTATATTTCTTTTAATCCATTGTCAACTATATGCAGTGCTACACACTAGTTGACCCACCGKAGGGATGGGATATGGCCAAACGGGAGGAGAAGTTCTTTGAGAAATTCGAAGAAGAGTTAACAAAAACCGATGGGCTTCAAATAGGCAAGATAGATATGATAAGATTTATTCGGTCTAGTTGGATTACATATTATTTGAAAATGTGTTTAATTGTCTAACCGATTGCTGTTTTCCAGTTTTTCTTCCCTATATACCATGCCGAGCACTTTTATGTAATGGCTTTCAATGTCCGGAGATTCCGGGCTGATCTCATCGACAACTCGGTCGCGGTTGATTCGAAGTCGTTAGAGGAAGCATATGGCGATACCCCGGTTTTGCTGGTAAGTATATGTGATCTAGAATGGTCGGGGAAAACATATATTTGATCACCTTGCATGTACCTTGATGAATGATTTTTAAAATGTTTACAGTTATGAAATCATCATAGTATTGATTTATTTACAATTTACTCCGATATATATATTGGTGAGATTGAAATAATGCTTTTACATGCATCATTATAATGCTTTATGATGATTTACTGAATGCTTGTTTACATTCTAAATAAGTATCTGTTAATTGGAGAAAGCACTTAATAATCTTGTTMTTTGTGGTTCTGTTATTTAAGTAATGAAACACTGCTTTTACAAATATGTGCTGATGCTTTCTGATCTTTTATTGGGTGCTTATTTGAATGAGAATAGTTGTGTATGTATAATCTCATGAGATTGATTTTTTGTTCTTATTCCGGTTGAAGATAACCACTGATTTCAAACACTTGCATTGCTTGCTTTTACAAATATGTGTTGATGCTTTCTGATCTTTTGTGCATTGCCTTTTTGTTAATTTTTGTAATGCTATCTGCACTGGTTTTAGACATGTATTAATTATGTAGTGTGATTTGGAATGGTGGCATATGAAAACAATGTGATGAATTATTCTTAAAGCATAAGAGATATAAACTCTTTTCTGAAATATTTGTGAAACTGAACAATGCTTGAACATGCATTTTTGTAATGCTTTATTATGATTTGTTAAATGCTCTTTTACGTGTAAACTGTAATTCGCACTTGATAATTTTGGTGTTTATGGGTATGATATTTAACTAGTAAAATTTAGATTGCACCTTATTGACTGTCCTGATTTTGTTATTTATTTTGTCGGTTTAGTGACTTCATACAGTTGCTTGAAAATTGCAGTCTGGAAAAATGAAAAAATGTCTATAACAACAAATATAACGTACTTTTTTGATTTACACCAGAAGAATAAGCTTGGTGAATATCTGAAGCGCAAAGGCCAAGGACACAAAGCAACAGGCCTTAACAAAGTCCCAGTGACACGGTTGAAAGTGAATTGGAGAGACGATGACAATAAATGTGACTGTGCGATATATACAATGCGTCACATGGAAACTTACATGGGGACTGGGCAAAGATGGGAGTCCGGCTTGAAGAGTAGGTCTGCGAATCAAATGGCCTTTCTYAGAGCCAAATATTGCGCGGCGATCCTAACATCAGAGAGTAATGTGTACAAGGATCATAATRCGGAAGCAGCCTCGTTCTACTATCGTTGTTCKTGTGAAGACTACGAGATTGATGTGGTTGATCTTCTTATAAATGGAGGAAGCGGTGCCCCGCCCGAATTCGATGTTGATGCGACCGAGTGACATGTTAAGTGCATGAACAATGTTTTTTTTTTTTAATTTTAGTTTATGAATTAAGACTAAATAACTTTGAATGGAACATGGTATTTGTTTCCTGATTTACCTGGTTCTAGGTTTTGAATTGCTGAAAATGTATTGGCACAATTTGTTTTGGTTGCTGAAGACGTACTGGTTATTTATTTTATTTGTCTTGTGTTTCATTTAATGTTTGCTTTGTATAATTATAATAGTCCCACTTTCCGTGCATCATAAGGATTATTTTCAAAATACCATAAGAAAAAGCATTGTGCTAAAAAAATCAGTATCACCAAAGAATAGAAAAGAAAGCATCTCACACTTTTTAACATGCGACGGTCGACCTCTTAATTTAAATGAGAACTGGGGACAATATCATCTCATCCATACTGTTAAGAAAAGTGTATAAAAGCGGACAACTTATTTGGTTAAATAAGAACCGGGATCAATATCATCTAACAATATTGTTTTAAAAAAAATTTCGACTTACTAAGTTACATAAGAAAAGCGATCAATATCATCTCAACATATTATTTTTAAAATATTTTAATGCACTGATTAGTTTTTGACGTGCTGTGGTCTCTTCCTTAATTGGAAATAATAATATTTGTTTGGCACTAAAAAATGAAACAGAGCACACAAAATACAATAAGTTGATGTTAATTAAAAACAACAAGCCATTTTATTCTTATTAATCAAATCGTGTAAATGTCTTAACAGAAAATGCTGTGTTTTGTGATTGGTAATAACGTAACAAAGCCTGACATTTAATTTAAATCCACCGGGCAATTACGAGCATCGTGGTTCGATTTCTGCTTGCATCGGCTACACATTCTCAATGGCTTATTGCTATTTTGAATC
>BMAC01000070.1:728261-747320 GCA_014905375.1 Phtheirospermum japonicum
GTTTTTCACGTCTGTTTTTGAATCAAAATTAATTAATCCTCAAAACTGGAAAGAGCACCGCTTAGTGATCGTTAAAGCATCAATTTATAAGCACCGTATGATTTTTTTTAAAGCACTATGTGATAATTTCTCAAAGCTATGTTAGATCTGGTAATGATACTTATCAGTTAGTGCTGTGTTTTGTGGTGCTTCGGTGCTTTTTATGTTACTGTATGGTGTTTTTTCAACATGCCGATACACATGCTTCCGTTTTTTTTTTTCTCTTTGATGTTGATCATCCATGGCGTGAACATACAGATAGTAAGCCGTTTCATCTCTTTTCTTCTTTTTTTTTTCACCACACTCATAATAATTAACAAAACGGTAAAAACGAAGAAAAAATAAAAAACGACGACTCAAAGATGGAGCCTGACCTGATGATTCCATATTCTTAATTCTGGCGTCGATGAGTTGAGATTGATGACTGATAATTCGGCGTGGAGTTTCAGAGATGGAGTTAAGAATATTTCGACATGGTAATTATTGTAATATGAGGAGACTGATTAATTATAATTGAATGTTACCTAATGTAATAGACGTTATTTTAGGACGCAATATTTGACCAAATTTTAAAAATACAAAACTAACCTTAGCATGCTTTAATTAGAGTCAACTGATTCTTTTTATCTTGACCATTGATTCTATTTAATCAACGGCCTGGATTGGTCCCTAGGTTCGCATATATTGACGTGGGTTTCATTTGAACCTAATCCTATATATATATATATATATATGGGAGCCTCTACAGTGCCCTTATGGGTATCATTCCTCCACTTTATTCTCCAACCTTAGATGTTAATATTTGATAATGACCATTGGATTTGATGTAGTACCACAAATATACATACATACATACATATATATATATATATATATATATATATATATATATATATATGGGAGCCTCTACAGTGTCTTTATGGGTATCATTCCTCCACTTTGTTCTCCACCCTTAGATGTTAATATTTGATAATGACCCTTGGATTTGATGTAATACCACAAATATATGGACTACAATAGTCAAGTTTCATCACAATCCTTTAGACCATCTCCAACAAAGCTGAAAAATTGCGTTCAACGCTTAAATGAATTCTTCTTTGTTCTCCAGCAGCGCGCTGCGTTTTGCGTTATTTTAAAGTTTGTAACAGTGGCGTTGCAAACACCATTTATCTTTTCTCTTTAAATTAGAATTTAATTTTGTATTAGTTATAAATATTGTTATTTTTTTATTTTCAATTAATATTATAGATAATATTAAACAAAATTCAAATTGTATGTAATTAAAACTTTTGAATAATATAATGCGTAAATTTATAATAATATAAATTTAAAGTATTATTAATTTATAAATTAAACAAAATTTAATTTATATTAGTTTTCATATTTTAGTTATTTTAATGTGACAATTTTTAACTAATTGATATTTACTTTTCATAATGACTTGAAATGTTAAACAACTTAATTTTTTATACTTTAGTTTTTATTACTGCAAAATAAAATTGCTAGTATTTTTTTGGCTGGTGAGAAAATTTATATCAAATGCTATTATGGGGTTAAAATTAAAATATATCTGTTAAGAAACAACCAATAAATTATTTTCTTTTCTCTTATTTTATTTGCTCAATCTTTGTTAATTTTAATAGTTTATTTTGTTTTTATAAGATATTATTTAATATTTATTGTACATCGTGCATGGGATAGTGCTACTAAAATAATAATTTAATAAAAAAAATTCTTTAATAAAATAATAAATGATTTCTTAAACATAATTAATAGTAGTTATTTTTAACATGCTATAATAGGTGACCAAAAAATTACTAAATGGCTAAATGTACTGTATCATTTTTCTATATTTTGTGGGAAAACTCTATGGTGCCTTTAAGTTATCCCTATTTTGCATGTAATTGTGGTATTTTTATCGTGTTTTTAATTAGGGTTTTATATTATTTTTAGTAGTTTTTGAGTCGATCAGTTAAGTTTTCTAGGTTGTTTTTCTTGTTTTAGTGTTTTTTGTGTTTCTTTTTGATTTTACATTTAATTAGGTTAAATGGTTTCAATTAATTTGAGATTTGGTGAAATTCTTGGGTTTTTATGTTCAAATTTCATATTTCCATAGGTAAAGACATTGAAGGCCAAAAACCTAGCCAAGGCATGCCAAACTCCAAGAAAACTTGACGCTAAGAGAGGCTCCAAAACGCCTAACATTCTGGAATACTAGCGAAGGCACGCCACTCCTCGCCAAGACTGACGCCACAGTTTACCAGTGCTCGCCAACTCTGCCGCCAAGACTGACGCCACAGCTTGCCAAGACTGCCGCCAAGATGCAAATTCTGGTGAAACCCTGGTCAAACCTGGGAAATTCAAGCCTTAAAGGCTAATTTGGCCCATTTAAACCCAATTAAACCTAGTATAAATAGGAGATTACTCTAATTTTGTAAAAAAAAAAAAACCTCCTCCCAACCCATGCTTGGGCTTGGGACTTAATTTCTCTCTCTAGATTTAATTTCAAGCATTTTCTTGGGTTTTTAAGCTCAAGAAGAATCAAGTACTCCCTTGGATTTTATTTTGATTTGTAATTTCATTCAAAATTTTGGATTCTCTTTTTAATTCAAGTAAGTTTTCTTTAATTTTCATGCTTTTCTTCATTTTCATGCCTATTTTTCAATTTATGCCTTTTGCCTTAGCTCATAGTTTTCTTGTTAGATCTTGTGAATCGTCTATGGAATCTAGATGAGTGACATGTTTAGATCATAGACCGAGTCTCGGATCGTTTTTATTTTAAGTCTTTCATATGGTTTATTTTGGTTTTTATTTCCATGCATTATTTTATGTTAAATCCTAGATCTACTCTTCGTTTCTTGTTACTTTTCAAAAAAATTTAAACTTTCAAGTCAACTTTTATTGCTCTTTCTATTGGTGCTTTCAATTTTTGTTAATTTTCATTATTTAGGTTTTTATGTTCATGCAAGCATGGCTGTACCTTGATCTTCAATGCTTGTACTTGATAAAACATTGCATTTTCTTGCTTATTTTCATTATTGCTTGAAATCTCCATAAAGCACACGACCGAGGCATCCAAACAACTTGCATTTACATTTCCTAGTTAGTTATTTACATGTTTCATTAGTTTATTTTCTTAGTTTTTCATTTCATTTTCATTTTCATTTTTATTCCAAGTTAGAAACACGTTGATTCTTACATAGCAATCGAATTCCGATAATACAGACCCAATGAACCTTTTATATCACTAAAAACTACTCTTTCATAATGGCGCCTTTGTGACCCGGCTTGATTAAGATTTTCGACTTGCTTGTAGTTTCTTTGTGTTTCTAGCTTTCTTTCGTATTTGACGTTTTCTTGAAGTATGCAAGGTCCCTATTGCAATGGAGGGTACATTCCCAATATGGGAGGGAATGGTGCAAACCATGTTGGGAATGGAATGTTGTATAATGGTTTTGGCAACGTGGGAGGGCATGGTGCAAACCACGTTGCCAACGGTTGAATTGGCTATGGACAACCCAACATGGGAGGGCATGGTGCAAACCATGTTGGGTATAGTGGATTCACGGGTACGAATGGTCCGTATGAAGATATGATGCGCCTAATCACTTTTTGAATATGCATAATCCATCATCCGGTCCATATGGTGGTTATAATGCTCCCAATCAATGCACGAATATGTCTAATGGAGGCTTTGTGAGTCCGAATGGTTATGAGGGTGGCCAAATTCTGAATCCCGGCCTATATGGAGGTTCTCCTACTTCCAATTTCAATCATGCTCTTATTGGTTCCACCAATAATTCCCTAAAGCACGATCCATATTGGATGTTTGGCTCCATTGTCGTAAGTGGCCCCCCCACCCGCACTATGGGAGACGTGAACAAACCATTTTTGGAGACCACTTACAATTTCAATCATGCCCCGATTGACACCAACAATAGTACTCCAAAGCTCAATCCGTATGAATTGTTTGAAGGTCCGAGCTCCGTTGTCGCAAGTGTCCCTCCCATCCGCACTATGGGGGATGTTAACAAACCCTTTTTGGGGGTGTTTTCTCCTCCAAAGACAAAGTCTTCTCAAGCAATGTTTTATAGTGCTAATGAAGTGAGTGAAGTTTCTTCCTCTAGGGTGCTTGAGTTTGAAAAGCAACTAGTGGCTTTCGAGGCTAAAATTACTAAGTTATCTTGCCCGAGCCCAGATCCTCCGTGTGCATCGTGTGGAATGTTTGTTCACGGTACCATGTCTTGTCCTTCAACTCCTTCATTCAATATGTCGATGCCTCATTCGGAGGACGTGTATAGAGGTTATGGGAATCAAGCGGGAGCCGATTATACTAGTTCATCTTTTGCTCCACCGTCGACTCTTAATCCTCCTTACCCTCCTACCAACCACATGTATCCAAGTTTTGGTTATGCCAACACATATGCGGGTTTTACACCTCACGGGGTCCACTTGTACCGGTGCATGACCCTACTCCACCTCCCGATCCGGATCTCTTGGTCATTACGCGACAATTCTCAAGTCCACCTTCACATACTCTTCCGGTCACAATCCTTGATAAGTGTGGGGTGATTGATAATACGGGTGTCTCATCGTCAGAAGAGGACATGGTTTCGTTTCTGAGTGTTTTTACTCCTCTTGACCCTTTACCTTTTACTTCAAAATAATCTTGCGAAGAGTGGATACATATGGACTTGATCAAGAATTTGGCCGAACGAATTTATATGGAGGAAAGGAGCATTGAGGAGGAGGTTGTCCGGGAAGTCTATATTGAGGATTGTTGTGAGGATGATGAGCCCCTTGTTCATATCGATGAGTCCATTGTGTTTCAATGTGCCAACGACATGAGTGAAGGAGATTGTGATTGTGTTGTTGAGGGCACCGACAAATTTTTGGCGGGGAGGTGGAGATTTTTGATGATAAGATTGGAAAGCTTGAAGAGTATCTTGAGGGAATCGGTGATTTGTTTGAGTTAGTCCCCAACGAGGCCGAGAGGAGGCATAAGCCCGAGCTTAAGCCTCCTCCATATCCCCTCAAGCGTGTCTATTTGGAGAAAGAGGAGAGCAAGCCGATTATCATCTTTACAGATTCGGACCGAGAGGAAGAGGAGGGGTCGATTGAAGAGCTTAAAATTCGTAAGGGTGCAATTGGTTGGAGACCCGAAGTTAATAAGGGAGCTAGCCCTTGGAATTACTTGCATAAACTCGTCTTGGAGGATGATGCCAAATCACCTCGAGAATTTCAAAGGCATTTGAATCTAAAGCTTAAGGAGATAGTGGAAGACGAGAAGATGATCGAGGACGAAAAAGGAAAGTTTTTGGCCATGAGGGCTAAAACGGGAGGGAGGATGTTGATCGAGTTTAAGAAGTTTCATGCGGCCACCAAGAAAGATCGTTTCCATCCTCTGTTTATCGTCCACTTGATGCACAAGCTAGCCGGCATTATATCTTTTGCTTTTTGGATGAGTCAGCGGGTCACTTCAAAACAACAATTCCACCCGAGGATATACCCATGACGACTCCTACTTGCCTGTTTGGAACACTAGCTGGCCTTTATCTCTATTGGATCTTAGATGAGGTGTCTGGTCAATTCAAAACCACAATCCCACCCGACAAGGAAGATAGGGCTTTAGTGGATCCTCTCGTTCTCTTTCCACCTTGAGCAAGAAGGGAGTTCGTCAAGCTAATGACGTAAAACAATCGCTTCTTGAGAATAAAAAAAAATGTTGTTGTCTTTTGGTTCTTGTTAGCCTTTGTTTTGTTTTGTTTGGTTTTGACTCATGTGAATATTCTCTTGTGTTTTTGATTCTGTGTGATTTTCTTTTCTAGTGTGTTGTTTTCCGACTTCAACCTTGGCCGAATTGATAATATTGGTAGCAATCATGGAGCCGACAGAATCTAGCCATGCTCATTTTTTGCTTGGATTGCTTGGATGCTTAAGTGGACCCCACCGAGCTGGACCCAAACTCGCTCGGTTTAGAAAGCTTCTATCTCACCCTGCTTTTACTTATTTTCATTAAAATGCAATGAGGGCATTTCATGGTTTAAGTATGGGGTGGGTAGGTGGTTAGGGTCCGGGTGTCACAAAGCATGATTTGTCATTCTTAACTCAAGCCTTGGCGAAGTGACACATTCTTGGCGAAGTGACGCTTACTAATTGCGCATTTATATAGTTGATTCATTTTTTGTGTATTTTGTGTCTTTATTACATTGTTTAGCAATCATCATATGCTTGGAAGTTCGAATAGTTTACTTGTTGGGTTTATGCATGTATATTCCCTCTTGTGTAAGGAGTTGAATTTTAGTGCTTCGTCCAAAGCCCACCTATATATATAATCAACATTTGCTCGTGAAAAGATTGCAAAGCTCTAAAAAAATCTTTTGATTTTATTTCTAAATGAGCCTCCTTGAGCCTATGCCCTATTTCTTGTCAGGTGAGCTCGATTTCAGCTCTTATATCTTATTAAATTGTGAGGTGAGAGTGTATGTTGTTGGTTGACTTGAGATGTGAGGGAATCAATTGTGAGTTTTGGGTTTTGAGTTGCTTATAAAAAAAAGAAAAAACGAAAAAAAAAGAAGAGAATAAAACTCCAACACAAATCACGAAAAGTGATAAAGCGTGCGTTCAAGCGAAAAGCCTAATTCAATAAGGCTAAGTTTAGTAAAAAGAAGCAAATTCAAAAAACTTCTAAGTGTTGTGAAATAAAAGTCGGGATAGAGTGTACGAACGAAGGGGTTTCGAATGAAAGTTTAGTAATTTGGGAAGGATGAAGCGATCATAAGCTTCGGGTTTTAGAAATTAGGGTTTCGTGTGTTATTAATCACGTTTGATCTTGAGTTAGCCACTATATCCAAATATTTCATACCTTACCAAAGAGCCAATATTACAACCCAAAATAAAGACCTCTTTCGATTCTTGTTTGATCATGTACAATGGGTGATTTTGAGTTTCTAATTTGTGAAATCTTGACAAGGTGTATGCATTGTCCGACTTGAGTGTATACACGTGCCATATAACAAACAATTGAGCGAATTGAGCGAACACCCTCAAAATTCCATTAGAGAGGGAGTCATCAATTTGGTTTTTCATTTGAAAAAGAGTAATACGAGCAATGCTTGTCGATAACAAGTTTATGTTGATATTTTCATCATATTAATAAGGATAAGCACAAGGATTTTTCTTTTTACATAATGTTCATTACATGTACATTTTCGATTCTTTTAATTGTTCGAGAACGAACAAACTGATAAGTGTGGGGTGGTTGTTTTGCATGTAATTGTGGTGTCTTTAATTAGGGTTTTATATTATTTTTAGTAGGTTTTGAGTTGATTAGTTAAGTTTTCTAGGTTATTTTTCTTGTTTTAGTGTTTTTGTGTTTCTTTTTGATTTTATATTTAATTGGATTAAATGGTTTCAACTTATTTGAGGTTTGGTGAAACTCTTGAGTTTTTATGTTCAAATTTCCTATTTTCATAGGTAAAGGCATTGAAGGCCAAAATACTAGCCAAGGCACGCCAAACTCGACACTAAGAGAGGCTCCAAAACGCCTAACATTCTAAAATACTAGCAAAGACACGCCACTCCTCGCCAGGACTGCCGCCACAGCTTACCAGCGCTCGCCAAGACTGCCGCCACAGCTTGCCAGCGCTCGTCAAGACTGCCGCCACAGCTTACCAGCGCTCGCCAACTCTGCCATCAAGACTGACGCCAAGATGCAAATTATGGTCAAACCCTGGTCAAGCCTGGGAAATTCAAGCCTTAAAGGCTAATTTGGCCCATTTAAACCTAGTATAAATAGGAGACTACTCTCATTTTGAAAAAAAAAAACCCTCCTCTCAACCCATGCTTGGGCTTGGTAAGCATTTTATTGGGTTTCTAAGCTCAAGAAGAATTCAAGTAAGCTTTCTTTAATTTTCATGCTTTTCTTCATTTTCATGCTTATTCTTCAATTTATGCTTTTTGCCTTAGCTCATAGATTTCTTGTTAGATCTTGTGAATCGTCCATGGAATCAAGATGAGTGACACGTCTAGATCATAGATCGAGTCTCGGATCGTTTTTATTTTAAGTCTTTCATATGCTTTATTTTGGTTTTTATTTCCATGCATTATTTTATGTTAAATCTTAGATCTACTCTTCGTTTCTTCTTATTTTTCAAAGAGATTTATACTTTCACGGCAACTTTTATTTCTCTTCCTATTGGTGCTTTCACTTTTTGTTAATTTGCATTATTCAGGTTTTTATGTTCATGCAAGCATGGTTGTACCTTGAGCTTCCATGCTGTACTTGATGAAACGTTGCATTTTCTTGCTTTTTTTCATTATTGCGTGCAATTCCCATAAGACACACGACCGAGGCATTCGACCAACTTGCATTTACATTTTCTAGTTAGTTATTTACATGCTTCATTAGTTTATTTTCTTAGCTTTTCATTTTATTTTTATTTCAAGCTAAAAACACGTTGATTTTTGCATAGCAATCGAATTCCGATAATACAGAGCCAACGAACCTTTTATACCACTAAAAACTACTCTTTCAAAATGGCGCCGTTGCGACTCGGCTTGGTTAAGGTTTTCGATTTGCTTGTAGTTTCTTTGTGTTTCTAGCTTCTTTCGTATTTGAGAGGGAGTCATCGATTTGGTTCTTCATTTGAGAAAGAGTAATACGAGCAATGCTTGACGATAACGAGTTTATGCTGATACTTTCATCATATTAATAAGAATAAGCACATGATTTTTCTTTTTACATAATGTTCATTACATGTACATTCTCGACTCTTTTCGTTGTTCGAGGACGAACAAACCTATAAGTGTGGGGTGGTTGTTTTGCATGTAATTGTGGTGTTTTTATCATTTTTAATTAGGGTTTTATATTATTTTTAGTAGTTTTTGAGTCGATCAGTTAAGTTTTCTAGTTTTTTTTTTTTAGTATTTTTTGTGTTTCTTTTTGATTTTATATTTAATTGGGTTAAATGGTTTCAATTAATTTAAGGTTTGGTGAAATTCTTGGGTTTTTATGTTCGAATTTCGTATTTTCATAGGTAAAGGCATTGAAGGCCAAAATACTAGCCAAGGCACGCCAACCTCCAAGCAAACTTGACGCCGAGAGAGGCTCCAAAACGCCTAACATTCTGGAATACTAGCGAAAGCATGCCACTCCTTGCCAAGACTGACGCCACAGCTTACCAGCGCTCGCCAAGACTGCCGCCATAGCTTGCCAGCGCTCGCCAACTTTGCCTCCAAGACTGACGCCACAACTTGCCAGGACTGCCGCCAAGATGCAAATTCTGGTGAAACCCTGGTCAAGCCTGGGAAATTCAAGCCTTAAAGGCTAATTTAGCCCATTTAAACCCAATTAAAACTAGTATAAATAGGAGACTACTCTCATTTTGTAAAAACAAAAAACCTCCTCCCAACCCATGCTTGTGTTTGAGACTTAATTTCTTTCTCTAGATTTAATTTCAAGCATTTTCTTGGGTTTGTAAGCTCAAGAAGAATCAAGTACTCCATTGGATTTTATTTTGATTTGTAATTTCATTCAAACTTTTGGATTCTCTTTTTAATTCAAGTAAGTTTTCTTTAATTTTCATACTTTTCTTCATTTTCATGCCTATTCTTCAATTTATGGTTTTTTCCTCAGCTCATAGATTTCTTGTTAGATCTTGTGAATCGTCCATGTAATCTAGATGAGTGACATGTTTAGATCATAGATAGAGTCTCAGATTGTTTTTATTTTAAGTCTTTCATATGCTTTATCTTGGTTTTTATTTCCATGCATTGTTTTATGTTAAATCTTAGATCTACTCTTCGTTTCTTGTTATTTTTCAAAACGATTTAAACTCTCACGTCAACTTTTATTGCTCTTTCTATTGGTGCTTTCACTTTTTGTTAATTTGCATTATTTAGGTTTTTATGTTCATGCAAGCATGGTTGTACCTTGAGCTTCCATGTTGTACTTGATGAAACATTGCATTTTCTTGCTTATTTTCATTATTGCTTGCAATTTCCATAAGGCACACGACCGAGGCATCTGACCAACTTGCATTTACATTTCCTAGTTAGTTATTTACATGTTGCATTAGTTTATTTTCTTAGTTTTTCATTTTATTTTCATTTTCATTTTTATTCCAAGCTAAAAACACGTTGATTCTTACATATCAATCGAATTCCAATAATACAGAGCCAACGAACCTTTTATACCACTAAAAACTACCTTTTCAACTCCTACCCCCTGCATTTACAACCATAGATCTTTTAATCTAAAAAATCTAAAATTGATCTAATAGTTTTAAATGCACCCCACTAAGTGGGGAGTGGTGTCGTGAAGGCACCGTAGAAGTCTCTTATTTTGTGTTTGTTTATCATATTATTATATGAAGAGTTGGAGTTTTTAAAAGGAAAAAGCTAAAAATTTGCATCGTTAGTGTTTGGGTGGTTGTTGTCGTTGTTACTACTATTATTTAAAATGACTATGATGCCGTGAAGGCACCATGCCCTCCACTCCCACCGTAAAAGTCCTTTTATTTTATAGTAATAGAGACTGCTATTATTATTACTTAGAAAAATATATTTAGTTGACATGTTAATATTAAGTGTCGTTAATGAAATTCATTGCATGCCAGCATGTTTGAATATTATTTTTTGAAATACCGACATATTAAAAACATGAGATTTCCCCCATTTGAACTTTCTTAATGGTTTTGTGATTAGAGTAGATTTGTCCTTATTTTTATTAGCTTTTTAGTTCGTTTTTATGTTATTTTTTGGTATAAGTTGGATGATTTAAGCATAATTCCGTAATTTTATAATTCTAGCTTATTTTACCGCATTTTGATCGTAATTGATGCAATTAGGTGATGTTTCGTTGTTTTTCACCTTACATCTAAGTAACCGGAAGAGTTTAGCACGTAAAAGATGAAGTTTGATGTTCGAGAGTGGAAGAACAAGCTTTCCGGTGAAACGAGTAGCAAGAGATCGAGAAACGGAGGCCGATGCTCAGTCGCGTCGACTGACGCGACCGTCGATGCACCGTCGACGCAAGCCATGACCGCGTCAGTCGACGCTCCGTCGACGCTACTTGCTGAAGCATCGATGTCGACGCACCATTGTCGACGCAACATCGACACTACTTGCTGAAGCGTCGATGTCGACGCACCCCGTCGACGCACCTGCCCAGATGACGCGAGCACCTGCTGACCGCACCTGCCGAGCACTGCCGACCAAGTCTGCCGAGTCCCGCCGAGCACCAGCACGCGTCAGTCGACTCTCCATCGACGCGACGGCCCAGAATTCGGAAATTAAGGTTTCTTGTACGGCAAGACTTGTAATGTTTATAAAAACCCTCATTATTTCGGGTTTTGGGAAGAATGGAGAGTGTGCCACGATAGATACATCTACCCTAAGGTTCCTTAGCTCATAAAAACAATAAATCCACGTCTTATAACAAGATTTGGAGACGTGGATCAAGGATCGAAGTTCTACGCGTCCGAAACACCGATTTCGCGCTCGAGAATCCATCTTCGCCCAAGATCAGCGTTCAAACTCCGAAATAGCTGGAGCTTTTCATTGCTTTCCTTAGTTTCAATAAGTTTTCTAAACTCTTAGATAATTCTCTAGTTAATTATTTAGATAAATTCTTAGTTAATTATAGTTTTAATTAGTTTAATTGTTTCTTATGCTTGGATGTTGGATATTGGTTAATTTAGCTTATTTATGCGATTTAGTTTATGCTTAGTTAATGGTTCTTGGATTCGTATGATTCAATTGCTTAGCGATAGTTTCTTAAATTCATGCTTTTAGATATTATAATTAGTTTTAGCCTTCATAGCATTAAATTGATAATTTAGTTATTCCTCTTAGTTGATAAATTAGAATAATTAGTTTAATCAGCTTTAGTTTACTGCTTAGTTCGTAATTGATAATCTAGTTTAAAGTAATTAGTTTAATTATCATCTTAGTTTATAATGATCGAATTAATCTATTCAAACCCCCAAATGTATATGTATGTTATTCATAATTGAGAAAAAACATTGATAAGACCGAACAGTTGTTTCCTCGAGAGATACGACTCGAGTCAAACTCATCACCCTACAGTTACCTCGTACACTTGTGAGCAAACTGACATGCTTTTAAATTAGTTATTAAAAACGGGGTGCACAAAAGTTTGAGTCAAAAATTTGGCACCGTTGCCGGGGAAGCAACGAGTAGGAATTAAAGATTTTTTTCGTTTTATTTTCTGTTTGATTTATTATTTTATTTCTATTATTTTTACTTGGTTTTTGCCGTTTGGTACGTTGACGTGTTGTTGAGTTTATGCAAGGAAGGCGATCACTTCAACGCGACCTTATACCATTCATTGACAACATTCACCGTTCAAATCCGCCAAGACCAAGACCCGCTCTTATTCCCGAGGACAATTCCTCGACAGCAACAGATTTTGCTTGCGATCAAGTTCCCGACATTATGTTAGGAGCACATTCGGTTCGAAACGGCGATTCACCACCGAGATCACCACCACGCCCCATTCGAACTGGGTATGGTAGTGAACCAAACAAGTCACACTCTACTAGACGTGACGAAAGGAGAAACGAAGGAGTTAACCAGCAGCACAACATAGTTAATCACCCGCTCAACTTGGAGAATTTGAGGCAAAATGAAGAGATGAACAACAATGTCATGCGTCAGCACAACATCGAGAACGTGGCATTTAGGAATGAGGATGTTTTGCAGCGAAATGCCTATGTTAACAATCAAAGGCACGTGAACGAGTGGTTGGGAAATCAAGATCATGGTTACGAGCAAAACAATCTCAGAAGGAGATACGAGCGCGAGCACCATTACGCGCATAACGACCACTATGAGAGAGCATATGACCAAGTTCAAGAACCAAGTGGAGATCGAGCACTTAGACAGCACGACTTGGCACGTCCAAAGGTTGTACCCTTTAGGTCCGCCATTGTTCTTGGACCGATCGCGAGGGCAGTGGAAATTAAACCTCATCAACTCAACCTACTCCCAACCTTTCATGGGAATGCGCATGAAGACCCCTTGGCATTTTTAAATTATTTCATTGATGAAGTTGGCCGATTCGTAGTTCATGGCCTTCACCAAGAGGAGGTCCAGATGATTTGTTTCCCGTACAGCTTGAAGGACAAGGCGAAGTCATGGCTACTGTCCTTAGAGCCTGGTTCGTTAACCGACTGGGATATGATTAGCGAGAAGTTTCTAAACCAATATTATTCAGCCCAAACGACGGGGCATCTTCGGAGGCAAATCGCTACTTTTGAGCAGTTGGAAGGAGAACTTTTTCACGAAACGTGGGAGCGCTACAAGACACTTTTGAAAGCTTGCCCCCACCACAACTATTCTCCGGAGATGACTAACCAATTCTTTTTTGATGGTTTATTGGACCATGGGAAACGTGAGGTAGAGATAGCAGTGGGAGGGGATTTTGGAGATTTGACAGCACACGAGGCAAGACAAGTGTTGGAGAAGCAAAGCGAAAAGCCTGAAGCACGAGAGGGGTAATGTCAACTTCCGGCCCATTCTCCTCACCCTCTAACTCCACCTCCTTGCACACCTCCTTCAAAAGGTCGTCAAAGCTCGAATTGCCGTCAACGTCCGTGGGATCCACCACATCAAAGGTGGGAATCTCGTCAAAACGAGGTCTCTTAAGCTCTTCCACTTCGTTGGAAATTCCTTCTACTTGAGTCTCCATGCGAGCAAGGCAATCATCCAATTGTCGAATCACCTCCACAAGCTCGGATGAGAGAGGCTCAAAGTCCGGAAGTTGGGTCATAGACGAATCTTGAGAAAGTGAGGTGTAAGGGTCATCGTTCGGAGTATACGAACTCGAGGTGGGTAGGTCGTAAACGTCGTAGCTCCAAGAATATGAATCGTGAATTGGTGGAGCATACGATTCAAAGTTCGGGTAAGGAGAAGGTGGGGCGATTTGAGCATATGGATCGTTGAAACCCGGATCATAAGGATCTCGAGTCGGTGCATACGGATCCATGCTCGAGTTGTGGGGATATGAAGTCGGTGGAGAACAAGAAGGGCTTGGGCCAGAATAATCAAAAGAGGGGGCCCATTCTTCACCGATCAAAGCGTACGGGTCATCGTAAGTCGAGGGGACCCGATAGCTTGGGGGAGTGGTGTACGGATTTGGATACTCGGGAGTTTGGATGTAAGGGATTAGATTAAAGGGAGTTTGGATATTAGGGTCGTCGTATGACAAACTAGTCCAATAGTTTGCCATCCTCGGCCGGGTCAAACGAGCGGCGGAGACATCCTTTGATCGTCGTGAGTGTAGGCGGGCGGCATCGGGCTCCCCGAATGAGTACCTTGCAAACACAACACTCAACAAAGGATTACGAGCATCGAAAGTAAAACAAAAATCTAAACTAACTAACTAACTAACTAAGATAACAAGAGAAATAATTAAAAACACCTTTTGCCTTAATATATCCCCGACAACGGCGCCAAAATTTGATCGAAGAGTTCTTAGCACTTTAAGAAATCTTCTCCGCAATAGTACGGAGTCGATTGTATAGCAGTAAGCTTTCCCGAGTCGTGTCTCTCGAGGATAGATATAATCGGCGGTTGGTGGTTTTAGTTATTCTCTTGTTAAGCTAAATTACAATAATCTACACTGGGAAAGCATTAAGTCATTGGTTTGGGTTGAGTTTTATGCTAAAGATTGAATTTAAAAGGGGACTTTAATTAAAATAAAGAGAACGAGGGTTTAGGGTATTCGGTTCGTCCCCACGATTAATAGGTTTTCGCCGAGCACTTAACCCACGATTCGGGGTTGTCAATCCCGAATGTCGATCAAGCATTGAGGTCGTCAATCCCAATTCTCGACAAGCACCGAATAATGGTTCGTAACGAACCAAAACCCTAAACCCCCAATTCAACGCCCTCAAAGTCATAAAAAGTCGAATTTGGACTTAAAAGAGGGCAAATGGGCTCCTTCTCAACTATCTCATCAAACACCTCCTTCTCATGTTCGTACAAAGAATCAAACGGCACGGCATGAGATTCAATAAATTCACCCGAAGACAACTCTCCCACACAGCCGGCTCGCGTCGACTGACGCACTGTCGACGCACCGTCGACGCAAATGTTCTGAAGCGTCGATCCTAGGCCCGTCAGTCGACGCACTGCCTGCCGACGCGTGCAGCCTGGCTCGCGTCGACTGACGCACCGTCGACGCACCGTCGACGCAAATGTTCTGTTGCGTCGATCTTAGGCCCGTCAGTCGACGCACTGCCTGGTCGACGCGTGCAGCCTGGCTCGCGTCGACTGACGCACCGTCGACGCTCCGGAAGTTTGAGCGGTTATTTTCGAAATTCTATATATATCCGGTGGTTTTCTTCGTTTTTGGAGTGCTGGGACGAGGGGAAAGGTCCAGATCATTATAGAACACCCTCGGTTCATGCCACCCTTCCATTCGAGCAAGATTAGTATTAATATCGAGTTCGTCGTTTTCTGGTCTCCGTCATTCAAGCGTTCAAGCTGTTCGGCCTGAAGATCGTTGGATGGCATCGCTTTTCTGGTTCATAGGTTTTCTGCACTTTGTCTTATTTGTCTTATGTTTAAGCTTTGGTAATGTTATGAACCCGTTTAGTTCGTACTTGATTGAATTTCTTATTAATAGCATATTTCTCGTGAGTTTAATCCTTTTGCCGAATTTTTATGTTAATTCGTTGTTAGTTCAATTTATTATGCTCATAAGTTAGTTTGATTCTCGTATTATCATCTTATTTTCCATTATGTGTTATGCTTGAGGATGTTTTATTAATTATGTCATCTTTGTGAAATGTGATGATTATGTTCTGATCATGTTAATGCTTGTTGGCTAGATTTAACGTTTTAGTGTGCTTAGGGTCGTTTAGAACCATTGGGCTTGACAACCCCGATCGTGGAGACGATTTGGTGCACTAGAACCTTCGCTTTTCTTTATCGTTTCTAAAAACCTTTTATTTTATTGCTCGTAGATGCTAGAACACTTCAAACCTTATTTGATCGTGTGTTTAGTATAGTTTAGTTTAGTTTTTATTTTCCGTTTTTACGTTCATAAAATCGAACACCGGAATAGTTTCCGATTAGTCTTCCTTGTGATTCGACTCGAGTCAACTTATCGCATACAATAGTTCCGTTCTCTTGCGGACGAGCTTTTCATTATTTTTAAACGCGAAAAAGCTCGATTCAAAAATTTGGCGCCGTTGCCGGGGAAGGCTAAATGCTACGATTTTTTGGTGTTTGCTTTTATTTGTTTATTTGTGTTAGTGTTTGTTGTTGAATTTTATTTTGTGTTTCTTTTTGTTCTATCTGGTACGCTTAATCTCGTTTGTTGAGTATTGTGCTTGTAGGCCGATTCTTCGACGATTTGAGATTTTTGATTAAAGATGGCGGAATATCAAGTTAGTTTCGCCATATGATGACATTTGCGCTCCAACTTATGATTATCAAGTTCCTCTGCCATATTATGACCCGTATGCTCCGAGCGGTCGAGAATGGGCCCATGCTTTTGACTATCCCGGCCCATGTCCTTCATATTGCTGTAATCCGATCATGGATTCTTATGCACCGTCTCGTGGGTATTATGATCCGGGTCTTGAAGATCCTTATGCTCAATTCGCCCCACCTTATCCGAACGCGAACTCGTATGCTCCTACGTTTCAAGATTTCCATTCTTCGAGCAACGACGTTTACACTCCACCCACATTCAATGCGTATATTTCGAGCGGCGATCATTCCATCACTGTTTCTCAAGATATTTTCGCCGAGATTGTGGAAGCGACTAGACGTATGGATGAACGCATAGAACGTATGGATGAACGCATAGAACGCCTCGATATTCAATTAGAGCAATTTGACAACAAGGTTTACGAAGGTAGACCAACCTTGTCATGAGGAGTTGCCTTTCTTTGATATGGAATACTCCACCTTTGTTGATGGCAATTCTAGCGTTTATGATATCTTAAACGAGGTGTTGCGAAGATGTGAAAACTTGTGGTTGAGAAGAAGGAGGTGGAAGTCGGAATTGTCTCTCCTGTGCTTTTGGAGGATTATATACACGGCTGTCAGGCTGCAGCTGGTGTCGGCAGGACTCGGACACTGGGTAACCCAGTGTCAGCACAGTACCCAGTGTCAGCTCAGTGCATTGCTCGTCTAATCTTCGTCTTCTCGAGCTATAATACCAAAATAAAATAAAATTAAATTATTTCATATAAAATAAAGTAAAAATACATTAAACATCATAAGAAACGAGAAACATTAAAAAGGAAGAAAAACGATAAAAAGATAAACTAAAACACGTAAAAGCACACAACACACAATGCAAAAACACATGAAAATCACATACAAATATGTACAAATCAATTCCCCCACACTTGACTTTTTGCTTGTCCTCAAGCAAAATCTAATCTAGACGTAGACAAGGAAAAGCTAATTACCCGATGACTTAATTACTAATGCATCCATATGATTCAAGAAGTTAATGCATTAAATTGACTAAAAACTCAACTAAAAGGACGACACGAAAACGTTGAGATAAGAGATTTAGACTAGCTTCCGAACACCTAAAAGTAACGAGTTGACCTCCATGTACATCACCCATCCATGCCTCGACTAAAGTCTATCCCTGCTCAAACCGCCAAATCGTCACCCGACTAGCCCAGTCATCTATACACCTCTTTAACAATAAAATCTAAGAAATAAAAATAAAAATAAAGAACTCAACTTGTACAAGGTCTTTTTCTTCTTGTACTTATTCTTTCTTTTCTTTTCTTTTCTTTTTCTTTTTCTCTTTTTCTTTCTTTTTTTTTTAATAAGTACCCATAAGGATGAGGTACAAAACAAGCACAATATATATACATCACAAGTGAGAGTACATTGACTCCGATCTTACGTTGCTAAGTGCAACTGATAACATTCTTCAATATCGCACGTGGAGGTTTAACGTCTCCCAAAAAAAAATACAAATAAAAATTACATAAAGTCCTATAGAGGTTTAACTGAAAACGGGGCTAGTAGAGAGTATTCGACTCTTAAGAACGAAACATGAATAGAARAAGAGATAAYACACTTCATAGATTATTTACACTTCATTRCCCACAATTACACTATTGTTCGAACGATAGTCTAAATATCCTAACCAAAGCATCTAACCACGTCACTTCGTCAAGTTTCTAATCAATAACAATACACACAACTCAAATCAACCACAAGCAAGCATACAAAAATTTAATAACCCAACCAAGGACAAACCCCCCCACACTTAAACCATACAATGTCCACATTGTATAATATGAAAAATTTAGCAAAGTACGGTAAAAGGTAGAGAAAGAGAGAGCCGTCCCTGAATTCGCGCTTGTGGTGAAGAGTTGAGCATCCAAGATCATCTAACGGGCTTCAAAGTTGAGGGGAACCTGAAACAAAAACAAAAAGAACGAAAACACACAAAAATAAATAAGATTAAAATACTTGGGTTGCCTCCAAAGAAGCGCTTATTTAACGTCTTTAGCTTGACGGCTTCCACGGTCGATGTCATCCCGGGTCTAAAAATAGATGACGGTCGTGCCACGCCTTGGTATTCTCCAAGAGCAAGATTTGGTGATGATAATCACCAAGGCGGGCATAAAAATCATGTCCCGAGATGCCGAACACTCCAACTAGCTTTGGAGGTCGGAAACGCGAATAATCGATCACCTCGAATATGTCAAACGATAATGGGCACACGGGGTGATCCTCGATCAAAGGAATACTTAAAAAATCATTCGAGCACCTGAAACGTCTATCAACCAACCCGTGCTCTGTCGTTCCCATGATCACCGCCTCAACGCCCTCAAAGTCATAAAAAGTCGAATTTGGACTTAAAAGAGGGCAAATGGGCTCCTTCTCAACTATCTCATCAAACACCTCATTCTCATGTTCGTACAAAGAATCAAACGGCACGGCATGAGATTCAATAAATTCACCCGAAGACAACTCTCCCACACAGCCGTGTATATAATCCTC
>BMAC01000070.1:748585-770114 GCA_014905375.1 Phtheirospermum japonicum
AAGAACTACATTAACAAGTCGAAATCTAAAAACCGAGGAATTACATTAACATTAACCAAAGCTAAAACATAAGCAATTACAACTAATTTTAGAAAACTTATGAACCAGAAAAACGATGACATTCCAACGATCTTCAGCGTCCCGAACAGTCTTGAACGTTGAATGAACGGAAATGACGAAAACGATGAACTATATAATCTAATCTTGCTCAAATTGAAGGGTGGCATGAACCGAGGGTGTTCTATAATGATATGGACCTTTCCCCCTCGTCCCAGCACTTCAAAATGAAGAAAACCTCCGGATATATATAGAATTTCGAAAATAACCGCTCAAACTGCCGGAGCGTCGACGGTGCGTCGGTCGACGCGAGCCAGGCTGCACGCGTCGACAGGCAGTGCGTCGACTGACGGGCCTAGGATCGACGCTTCAGAACATTTGCGTCGACGGTGCGTCAGTCGACGCGAGCCAGGCTGCACACGTCGGCAGGCAGTGCGTCGACTGACGGGCCTAGGATCGACGCTTCAGAACATTTGCGTCGACGGTGCGTCGACAGTGTGTCAGTCGACGCGAGCCAGGCTGCAGCTGGTGTCGGCAGGACTCGGACACTGGGTAACCCAGTGTCAGCACAGTACCCAGTGTCAGCTCAGTGCATTGCTCGTCTAATCTTTGTCTTCTCGAGCTATAATACCAAAATAAAATAAAATAAAATTATTTCATATAAAATAAAGTAAAAATACATTAAACATCATAAGAAACGAAAAACATTAAAAAGGAAGAAAAACGATAAAAAGATAAACTAAAACACGTAAAAGCACACAACACACAATGCAAAAACACATGAAAATCAGATACAAATATGTACAAATCACATCCTACGGTCAAAAATACGAAAAAGGGTAAAAATGTACGGAAAATGAGTAAAAATCGCACAAAGGCTATAAAAACCTAAAACTAACAAAATAGGCCAAAACGACTCTTAATACCCATGAAAGCAAGCAAAACACACGCAAATGCGACACAAAAAGATAACAAAAAATGCGTACAAAAAATTACAAATCAGGTACAAATGGAATATTTAGCAAATATAATACACTTTGTGTATTTTTACTTAATTATACTTTACATGAAATAAGGAACGGATTCAAAGAATTTTAACAATGTGCATAATACAAATACAATTATAAATAGCATTGGGAACAATTAATGGAGGCACACTTTTTTTAACCTAATTAATACATAGTTTTTCAAGAATAAACAATAAATATTTGGGAAAATCGCAATTTTTGTCCTGTAAGTTTGACTCCTTTTAATTTTTGTCCTGTAAATATAGGCGGTTCGAGAATTGTCCTGTATCTTAAAAAATATTCACGTTTTATGTCCTATAAATATAAGCGGTTCGAAAATTGTCCTGTATCTTAAAAAATCTTCGCGCTTTATGTCCTCTAAGACCATAAAACGCGAAGATTTAGAGGATAAAAAATGCGAAGATTTTTTATGATATAGTACAATTTTCGGACGGCCTATATTTAGAGGGCATAAAACGCGAAGATGTTTTAAGATACAGGACAATTTTCGAACCGCCTATATTTACAGGACAAAAATTAAAAGGGGTCAAACTTACAAGACAAAAAATGAAATTTTTCCTAAATATTTTTAAAAAATTACAAAAGTGAGGCATACTTTGTATTTTTTAAATCCTAATTTATAATCTCTTGAAACGTAGGACATTGTCGAACTAGATTATCATAACTTTTAAAACGTAGGACTTTGTATTTTTTAAATCCTAATTTAATTTGCAATTAATAAAAACGTCTGATTACTAGATTATCTTCTTCAAACATTCCCATTTTGGTATTATTCACTTTTTGAGATTAATAAACTATGTTGATAAATTTTACATTTTTATGTATTTCTTATATTTACCCGCGAATATCGCGGGTTTTACACTAGGTAACTCTTCTGAATTGCTTTTGATCAATATTTATAACTCAATACAAAAACATAATTGTTCTTTTGCAAAATTGATCCGATATGTATTAATTTATCTCAGTTTAAGAGCAAATTATAGGTGATCGTGACAGAATATGTTAGCTCAAGTGGTAAGATGGGTGGATTTTTTTTTCTTTCTTTTGTTCTAAGACCAATTCATAAGGCAAACTTTAAAACAAAAATTGCAGTTGGCAATTACTTATTGATTAATTGATTGGTGTAATCTTATCCTAATTAATTGTCGTGGGTTTTAATTTTTTGTAATAAGTGATGTTAATGGGTTATATGTAAAATCTTGGTATGAGAGAAATCATGATGTGTAAATATGCTATGTATGATCACAAGCTGAATAGTAGCAAGGATTTTCATCTCATATCCTAATGCAATTTCGATATCGATACATTGTAATTTGTATTTGATGTTTGATAGCAATTATTTTTCTTATGGGTATATTTATTTCTCAACAAATAGATGTGTTGTTTTATTTGAGTTTGGTGCAAATAATCAAGCTGTAAAGGAAGCCAGTTGTCTGTCTTAGAATCCGAATGTAGCAAGAAAGGACCCGATTTTACATCGGTAAGGCTATGATTCATGGCGGGTGACGGTGGCTTACAACAGACGTTTTTTTTTCTTTTTATAAATCTAAGCCTTTTGGATGCTGCGGGTATTATTATAGTTTTTGTATAGATTCTGACTCGATGTACACCCTGTATCATTATAAACTGACAACTTGACCTATAGAAGGGGTTTTATTGGGGTTGTTGGGATGATATGGAGGAAGGAACAAAAATTATAGGGAAAAAATTGATGCTATAATGGCCAGTTTGTTGGATTTTTGGCCTATGTTTGGTTATATGTATAAGTTGTGTATATTTTGCATGTCTGCTATTTGGAGCTACATTTTATAGGTTTAGATATTATTATTATTTATTTATTTATTTTTGCGTTAGTGAGAATTAATTTCTCAAGTATTTTTTGGTTTGCTATGCACAGGTGCTAAGTTATTTAGCTATTGGACACGTTTTATTCAGTGAGATTTTCACAGTATGTTCGGAAAATATTAATTTCATACAAAAGAAGTTTGAATATGGAAACAATAATTTGATACATTATTTTACGGAATAAAAGTCATTATTTTACAGAAGTTTGAATATGGAAACAATAATTTCATACGTATTATTAATCTTTATCTATTCTAAAATCTACTAAACAATTAAAAGTCAGTGAAAATAGTACAGTGATTCTACGTTAAAAAAATTAATGATGATCACAACCTAAAAATGTACTTTCCTTTTCATAATTGATTTAATATCATCTATGTAAATATAAAATCTTAATTAAATTCCCGATGAATTTGTTATTTATTTTAAGAAATTATTCTTAATTAACATAGCTTTTGAAGTAATTATTGTATATTTAATCAATTATTAACCTAAAAATACTAAGCTCCAAAATTCGTAAATTCTATATCTTTTATTTCCATGGATTATGTAAGCACTATATTCATATCCCTTAAATTAGCAGTGGATTTCAGGCCTTATATTCATATCCCAAAAATTAGTGGGATATATATGGTACTATGTAAGCATGTTTTCTTTTTTTTATTTTCTTTCTTTTGTTTGAGAAAATGCCAGTATACACCATCTTTTTTAATTAAAGAATTTCAATTATACCTTTGAAATATTTCTTTATTCCAGATATATGAGGATAAAATCATGGGCAACTTTCTTTTCTTTGATTAAGATATAAATTAGAATATTATTTTCATTTTATCCTTTTTCTTAAAAGTATTTTCAATATATTTTTTGTTTATTTTAAGAATTTATTCTTAGATAACGTAGCTATTGGAGTAGTTATTGTATATGTAATCAATTATTTTCCTAATAATACTAAGCACCAAAATTCGTAAATCTTTGAATATCTTTTATTTCCATTTATTAGCATCAATTACTAGTTAACTTAGCTTTTGGATTAATATTCTATTGTATACGATGGTAAATTGACTTATATCATTAATAATAGTATAATACGCTATCAGTTCTAAAAGATAATTATTGAGAAATTAATTATGAAACAAAGTACGCGTCATCTTCACAGTTATGTTCGAAAAATATTAATTTCATACAAAGGAAGTTTGAATATGAAAACAATAATTTGATACATTATTTTACGGAATAAACCATTCTTCCTTACCTTTCCTTACATTAAACTCAATTACCAATTATTTTCGTTTTTACACAACAAAATATTTATAAATATTTAGAAATCAGATTCTCTAATTCATGGTACGTATGATTTATCATTATCAATTCTAAAATCTATTAAACAATTAAAAGTCAATGAAAATAGTACAGTGATTCTACGTTAAAAAAAATGAATAATGATCACAACCTAACAATGTACTTTCCTTTTCGTAATTGATTTAACATCATCTATGTAAATATAAAATCTTAAATAAATTTAAGATGAATTCGTTATTTATTTTAAGAAATTATTCTTAATTTACATAGTTTTTGAAGTAATTATTGTATATGTAACCAATTATTATCCTAAAAATACTAATCACCAAAGTTCGTAAATCTTTATATCTTTTATTCCATGGATTATGTAAGCACTATATTAGTATCCCTTAAATTAGCAATGGATTTCAGGCTTTATATTCCCGAGAATTAGTTGGATATATATGGCACTATGTAAGCACGTTTCCCTTTCATCATCCTCCATCCCTCCACCCCTAACCTCATAGATAACTTTTTTGTTTATGCTTTATAGTAAATTTATGATAACTGTACTTAATTATTTGGTTTTTTTTATATAAAATATTGAACTTCACTTGCACTTTTTTTTTAATAGTTCAGATTTTGATTGTCTACCATCACTCCATAAAAACGACACTAAGTAAATCACAGATTAATAATATTTTTTACTAACATCGACGAAATTTACGTTATAGTGATGACAATATATAATATACATTTTTAATACCGTCTTATTACTAGATTATTCTTTTCAAATATTTCTCATTTTGGCATTACTTAATTTATAATATTAATGAATTTTTTTGATAAACTCTTACACTTTTATATTTTTTTTATATTTGCCCGCGAAAACCGCGGATTTTACACTAGTTAATACAAAATCCTCCTAACATATGTCTCTGCTTCGTATGCTTCGTTTGGTAAATAAAAAACTTTGGTACTTCGATTGCTTATGTGTCATCCGAGCCTAATATTTACCTAATTTAATACTATTCTTTTTATTGTATCTTACCTAATTTAATTCTTTTGTTAAAATTTTCCTTACAATACTTTCCTTTGATTCTTCTAATATAAGAACATAAATAAGTCATATATAATTAGTAGATAAAATCTAAATTAGTTATTTTAATTAAAAGACAACTTTATTATTAAAATAAATTATATAGGTTGATAACAGAATTTGAAATAATTTTATTTTTGGAGTTTCAAATCACCTCTATATATTAATGCAAAATTTTCCTAACATATGTGTTTGTTTCGTATGCTTCGTTTGTTTATGTGTCATCTGAACCTAATATTTACCTAATTTAATACTTTTCTTTTTATTTTATCTTACCTACTTTAATTATTTTATTATATTTTTCCTTATTCAATACTTTCTTTTATTCTCCTAATATAAAAATATAAATAAATCATATATAATTAGTAGATAAGATCTAAATTAGTTATTTTAATTAAAAGATAAATTACATATGAAATTATTTTAATTACAAAAAATACTTTATTATGTAAATAATTAAATAACTTCATTGATAATATAATTTAAAACAATTTAATTTTTGGAGTTTCAAATATTCTATATATGTAAAATATGAATTATTTACAATAATCTAAGTATGTAACTAAATATTAGTAATGTATTCAATCTAAATATAAAAATATTAAATTATATACTAGTAATTAATAAATATTGATTAAACACCAGTACAATGTGTCACGGGTTGAGAGTTTGATATCTATTGAATATCTCAAAGTATGTAAGTAATAGTTATTAACGAATTTATTCTAAACATTAATATATGAAATGATTTAATAATAATAATTAATAAAATAGATATTAGCGACACGGGTTTAGAATGTGACACCTTTTGAATTTTTGTAAGTATGTAACTAAGATTATTAATAAATTTAATTTAAACATCAAATACAAAATTATTTAATATTTATAATAATTAATAAATAGATCAGACATGTACAAGGCACGAGTTGAGAATTCATTATTTTAATTTTTTATTTTAGATTTACAATTCTGTAATTATCACAAATATTTTTTATATTTATATTTTGATAAGTCCCGTGATACACGGGTGTTAAACAAGTATATATTAATGCAAAGTTATCATAATCTATGTGTCTGCTTCGTAAGCTTCTTGGATAATAAAAGAATTTGGTGTTTCAGTTGCTTGTGTATCATACGAGTCTAATATATACCTAATTTAATATTTTTCGTTTCATTGTATCTTTACTACTTTAATATTCTTTTATTATATTTAACCTAACTTAATAGTTTTCTTTTATTATATTTTGTCTAATTTAATAATTTTCTTTTATACTTCTAATATAAAAATATAAATAAGTCATATATAATTAATAGAAAAACTCTAAATTAATTATTTTAATGAAAAGACAATTTACATATGAAATAATTTTAATTACATTAAAAAATTATTTATAAAAATAATTAATTAAATTATATTTATAATAAAGTTGAAATAATTAATTTTTGAGATTTTAAATATTCAGTATAGGTAAATTATGATATGTTTGCAATAATTGGAGTATGTAACTAAATAATAGTAATGAAATCAATCTAAATATAAAAAAATAAAATTATATAGTTATAATTAATTAATATTTATTAGACAATGGCACAATGCGAGAAGGCTTGAGAGTATGACACATTTTGAATTTTTCAAAGTATGGAACTATAATTATTAACAAAATTAATCTAAAAATAAAAATATAAAATGAGTTAATAATAATTAATTAATATAGATTAGAGACGGGTTGAAAATGTGACAGCTTTTGAATTTTTATAAGTATGTAAATATAATTATTAACGAATTTAGTCTAAATATTAAAATATAATATTAATTAATAATTATAATAATTAATAAATTGAACAAGGCACGGGTTGAGAACACATCCTTTCAATTTTTTATTTTAAATTTATAACTTTTTAATTTTCATAAATATTTTTATATTTAGTTTCTTATAAATCCCGTGTAATACAAGGGTGTTAAACTAGTAGCCTAATATGATCTTACTATTATAATTTCTTATTAAAATTAATCTAGTTATTTAAATTCATAATTAACATATTAAAACATAAAATAGATAATTAAATATGAGTCAACCATCAGGTTTGGAGAGAGAAAAATGCCACATATGATTTTTTTTTTTATTATATAAGAATTTTCTTAATGTAATTGGGATAGATAACCTAATTAATATTAATGATAATTTTAAATCTTTATTAATTAAAAATCCAACTAAGATTAGTTTTCTTTGTTAATTATGTAAAAGTTTTCGTAACATATAGATACCTTATTAATATTAAAAATAATAAGAATTAATATTAAAAATATAGTTTCTTTTTTTTAATTAAAAGTCACCTAGGTGGGTGGGTTAGTTCGAGTGGAGAGAAAATGATTAGTTTCTCCATTTAATTATGTATGAAATCTCTTAACATAGTTCAGATACATACTCTAATTAATATTAAAAATAATAAGATCATTTAAATATATATCATTTAAATTATTAATGCAATTTATTATAATAATTTTATTCATAGGTATAATACTTTTAGTTCAAGTTCCAATACTTTTAACTATATTTGCAATAATTTTAGTTCAAATTATAATCTTTTATATAAAACTATGATCACAGTTTTTTTTTTCTCAAAATGGGGAATTACAAGTTAATGCTTGGTTATACAAGTTCTAAAGGACATGAGTAAGTTCAATAAAAAACCACCACTACAAAACTACAAACTCCACATTCAGCAATTTACATGCCTAGCCATTATCATCAATCAAACCACTCAGTGTGGGGGGAAATCAAAAACATCCCCTTTGTAACATAAATTTACTATTTACCTATATATTTTAAACATATAAAATTCATTTTCTTGTCTAACACTTTACAAACATTAAAAAAAGAAACTGAAAAAGAAAAAAACACCCCGCCGCCCACAATTCCCTCCCCAACTACCCATCACCAACCCCTCAACACCATATAACACCACACACACGACCGATGGCTACAGAGCAAAGGATAATGACGAGGAAAAAAAACCTACCATCGGATTTCCGCACCGGTTTTGAAGATATAATCGGGAATATTATAAATTGCAATGTATGAAGTTGAGTTGTGGTTGTCGATTCAAAATTAGCATGGTGAATTGTCATAAATTGGAGATCAAAGTTAAATATTTATAAATCTTGACCCCTGATCTAGGGTGATCGTAACATTCAATCGTAAATCCAATCTCAGATTTAGTACAAGTGAATCGAGACGGCTTAGATGATATAATTTTTTTCAAGTTTCGTTAGAGGAGGATGGTGGCCACCGCCGAAGGATAGTGACCGGTGGTGGAATAAGTGAGAGAGAGAGGCAGGGTGGCTTGGTGAAATGAATTCTAATCTTTTTTTTTTTTTTTTGGTTTATAGTTAGGGTTAGTGTTAGGGGCGGGTAGGTTAGACAAACAGGCATGGTAAAAAGTGGTATCATACTATGACATCGGTCTCACCCATGTAGCCATATAAATGTGTGTGTGTGTGTGTGTGTCATGTATATATTATTTTGGTTTTATTATGAGTCTTTTTCACGTGTTTTTGTTATTTTATTGTTTTACATAACAATCACTTCAACTTCATTAAAATATTTATATTTTATTTAGTATACTTATACTACTATATGCTCATTGTGCAGAGACAACAATGAAAAAGCTCTTTTCATACCGAAATTGTAGCAGACCTACAATCCATGCTAGATAGTGAAAATAATTTTGTTAAATTGTTTAGAATGGCCAAACAAACAATCGGAGAGGATGGTTTTACTAGAGTGAAATTGCATCTATTTAGGAGAAGAGACAAGGGTGGAAAGATGCACAATCTTCCAGAAGTGGACTAGCTTTCCCTATTGGTTGTTGGTGATCTTCATCTTCAAAGTGGTAACATGGATATTTTAGTAGAAAAGAGACCTGGTAATTTGAAACGTATCAACGAGTTTCATCATTTGTACCTTACTCTAGAATATCCATTGTTATTTTCTTATGGGGAAGACAATTACAGAAAAGATATTTTTTTAAACACTGAAAACTTAAAGTCGAAGGTAGACAATATGTGAGCTAGAGGGAATTCTTTCTTATTGATTGCATGAAAGAGAGATTGATGTACGCACAATTTTATACAGTCGGTGAGTCGCACAAAAATTCATAGTTGATCGATATACAATGATTGAATATTCAAGGTTATGGCGCATCAAAACCCATCTAAAAGACTTACGAAGCGATATGTATAGTGGGACTACTGATGCGGTGTTACAGGGTGAAATACATGGCTGAAATGTTGGTACTCACATTGTCTTGCCTGCGACATTTATTGTCGATGCTGGGTGTATAGTTGAGAATTACCAAGATGCTTTATCAATTTGCCATTTGGCAAGTTATTCTGTTTGTTTATTATATTTACGTGCAACCCTAAATGGTTAGAGATTGTTCACTTTATTAATAAAAGGAATCTAGAACTAGAGGATTGACCTAATATAATTTCAAAATTTTCAAAATTATGTTGGATGCTTTAATGAGAGATTTACATGATAACAAAAACTTTGGATAAATTATTTTAGGTGAGTATACAAAACTTTTATGTTTTCATATTATTAAATTTAAGTTAATTATTTTTTAATTTGTGGCTAATTTATATTTCATAATATTGTTGTTAGTTATTTACTGTAAAGTTTCACAAGAGAAGTCTTCCTCATGCGCATGTACTTCTATTTCTCAAAGAAAGCCAAATGCCCAAATGCTGGTGCTATTGATCAAATCATTTCAACGGAAATTCTTGATAAGAAATAAGATTCAAGATATTATTTTGATTTATCAAATTGATGATTCATGAACCATGTGGTTATTTACGAATATTGTCTCCTTGCATGGTTGATAAAAACTGCACAAAATATTTTTTAAAGAGGTTTGTAGATACTACTACTTTCGATAACGACAACATATAGACATAGAAATATTAGAAGAAGTGTTACAAAGAATGATGTTCAGCTATATCTAATGGTGGGTCATTATATATAATATATATCTATTGCTGAAATATGAAGCTTATTTAAATATTGAGTGGTGTAACCAATCCAGATCTATAAGTATTTGTTCAAATATGTTAACAAAGGTAATGATTTTGTCAGAACAACAATAGGGATGCAGGGGAGAAAAAGATTGATGAGATCAACATGCATTATGATTGTCATTACATTTCTCCATGCAAAGTGGCATGGAGAATATTAGGCTATGAAATCTAGTATCAAAGTCCACTTGTCATGTGTTTGAGATTTTATCTTCTCAGAGAGCATAATGTATTGTATAATGATAATGATCAGTTGAACGTGATAATAATACGTAAATGAACACATCATATCATGTTTTTAGGTTAGTTCGAGGCATATAAAAAATTATCCAGAAGTATGGAGTTTGACTTATGTTGAGTTTTCTCAAAATTTATTTAGAACTCAACAACAAAAGAATAGACACCTAAGTAGCTATATTTATTCTCATTAGCACGAATTTACTATATTCAGTTAAGATCAAGTGATAACTATTATGCTCGATATCTCCTAAATGTTATTCAAGGAGTCCAATATCACGATAATATAAGAAATTAATGACACATAATATGATGCATATCATGATGCATGCTGATATCTAGGGTTGTTGTTAGATGATAAAAAAATATATATTGACGGTATATCAAAAGCGTGTAATTGGGTATCAGCACATTTCATGAGATCTTTATTTCCAACCTTAGTTGCATCAAAATCTTTAACACGTCTCAAAAAAGTGTGGGAGAAATGTTATTTTTATCATCTATAAATTATTTGTTATGTTATATTATATTATTTTTATTACTAATATTTTTTATTCCATTTTCAATGCACTTTTTATTTTCTTTTTTGTTTTATAATGAGTGATGATGAAATTCAGAACCTTACTTTGCTTGAAGTTGATAATTTATTGACCGTATGAGAAAGAGTTTAAAGAATTTTCCTTCCACGCTAATTCCAAGGGTCGTTGATTCCAGTATATATCGCAATAGATTTATTACTGAAGTATTGGAGTATAACCATGAGGCACTCATTGAACAACATGGTAAATTAGTTGATAATTTAAATATTTATCATCATCACATTTATGATAAAACTATGGATACAGTACATTCGACCAAGGATGGTGTATTTTTTGTCTATTGGATACGGAGGGACCGGTATAATATTTATTTGGAGGATGCTTTTTAAGTCCATTAGATCATATGGTGGAATTATTTTTAATGTAACATATAAAGGCTAGATTCTCTTCTTCCATCGAAATGAAGAATTGGGCATTCTACATTTAATGTTCCTTTTAGTCTCCACCAAGATTTATCACGTTCAATCTTTACTCGAACTTCACTTGCAGAATAAATGGTGCGTGTGCAACTCGTTGCTTGGGATGAAATTCTTGTGTTGTATAGACATTGTTACGAAACTCTGGACAAAATGTTGAAAGAAGTGATGGGTTCAAAATAATTCTAACATGCAGCTTCCATTTGGTGGCAAAACAATTATTCTTGGTGGAGATTTTTGTCAGATTTTGTCGCTTATTTCAAAAGTCACTAAACCAGGCATAGTTCAAGCGACGATTAATTTTTCGGATTAATGGACTCATTGCATAGTTTTAAGGTTGATCAAGAACGTGAGGCTGCAAAAACTCAATTCAGATCCCTATCGTGTCGAATAAAAAAAAAATCTCAACTGAATAAATAGTCTAGGATATGACACAGCTGGAGGACCAAACGATGGTGTCATTCAAATTAAAACCCCATATGATCTGTTATTGAAAGATAATGATGACCATGTTACGCCAATTGTGGCGAGCACGTACCCATAATTCAGAAAAACTGCTGAATGCTCCACTTATTTGTCGTGCTATTCTTGCTCCAACACTTGATTTCATAGATTTGATCAATGAATATATTACATCATACAATAATAAAGAATTTAAAGTATATCTTAACTCTTATAATGCATGCGAATTTGATTCAAACAATAATATATTTCAAGACGTCCACTCATCGGAGCTCTAAACACCATTAAATATTCTGGATTGTCGACCATGAATTAAAAATAAAAGTTGGAGCTCCACTCATGTTGTTGAGAAATATCGATCATTCTCTTGTGTTGTTTAATGAAATCATATTGGTGTTTACAAAACTTGTCAATCATGTTATACGTACTAAGATACTTCAATTAAACAATGCAAGTGAATTTTTGTTGATCCCTACAATGAATGACACACCATCTGATTCGAGGTTGCCTTTAAAGTTCCAACTACGATAATTTCTTGTGATCATGTCAAACTCCATGATGATCAACAAAAATCGAGAACAATCTCTCTCTCTCACACATTGGACTTTTCCTAAAGAAGTCAGTTTTTAGTCATGGCCAATTATATGTTGCTATATCAAGAGTGTCAAATCTTAAGGGTTTAAATATATTGATCGTCAATTGTGAGAATAATCGTAGTAACAAAATTACAAATGTTATGTACAATTTTTTCTTCTTCATAATTTGTAAAGCACATTTCGTGTAATAATAGTTTTTTTTTTATAAACCACGTTATGGCATTTTCAATACTATTTGATATTTGAATAATAATTAGATAATATATATAGAGAGCTTAAATCTACATATATACAATAATTTATTTAAATATTTTAATACATTCAAATGAAATTATTTTTATTTGAGATAAAAATAAAATAAAGAAATTACCGAAGTACTAGTTTATCGTAATACCACCACTACCCAAATAGATAAATTATTTATGCAAAATTTCAAAAACTAATTATTATAAATTTTAACCTCAATCACAATTATTTATACTTTTTCAAATCACCCCCACCCCCTAAAACTTATCGGATTGCTGCCACTTGGACTTTTCGGGTACCAGCCGCCGAAAAAATTTCCGACTTTTTTTTTTTTTTGCACTGACTTTAAAGCTTTTCAACCCACCCCACCCTTTCCGACATCCAGAACCTATCCGATCGCTGCCATAGGAACTTTCCGCGAACGACAATCCTAAATTTTTCCGGGTTTTTTTTTTTCTTTTCTTTTTGGGCCCAAAACTTTTGCTGGCATCTAATTTTTCTTTTTTTTTTTTACTATCAAGTAAAAAACTTCTATTATATTTATTACATAATAATTATATAGCAACATTTGTGCAATCAAGTAATTATCTTTTATTATTTCTTTATTAAATTCTCTTGTGCGATGCACAAAGAAAATATATTTTTAATTTCTTAAAAGTTATAATACATAATACAGAATATTATTAAAATAAATATAAGACTTAAACACAAAGACAATTAAAATAAAAAAAAATATCAAAAAACACAATTTTATGATAAACAAAAAGAATAATGTAAAAATACAATTAAGATTTCTACATTTATTTTTCACATCAAGGAAAAATGTAAAAACGATTAAAAAACATAAAAAATCCTCGGTTCTCTCTCCCTATTTTTTCCTTCAACCTAGTCCACTACCCGCCGGGATCACGGCGTCTCAGTCCCATCACGAACGTCCGCCGACTTGCCGACGTTTTCTCAGCATCTCCGGCAACCTCCGGCTTCGGTTTCAGCTTCCGCTCGCCATGACTATGCTGCCCCACCTTGCGCATGCACCGCAGCCCCCTCCGGCCTCCATGACAACGTCTACGCTTCTTCCTCTCCGGCAGGATGGTTTCCAAAACTTGACGTCGCTTTCTCCGCCTCCTTCAACCAATAGGCTGCCGTTCCCACACCCACAGCCCCTTCCGACCACCGAGACGGCACCCCCGTCTCTCACGTCGACATTTCCAGTTTCGCAACCGTTATTTATGATTCTGCCATCCCACACCAAGCTGCATTCAAAGCAGATATGGCAGCCCCTGGTAGCTACGTTGGAGACGACCGCTACGGCCAACAGCGGCCAATTGTTCTCGACGACTGCCGCTCCTCCATTTTCTTTTCCCACAGCACCAACGCCATCTCTCCAACACAGGGTCCGCCAGATTATACCGCCGTCGACTTCCTCGGCTTTCACTACGACGGTTTTTTCCCAGGACACTCATATTCCCGGCCTTTTCGCTGCCCCTGTCTCTTTCGGCTCCTTGCCGGCGGCTCTGGTTTTGCCACCGTCATCTTCTACGTTTTTTCCTCCGGCGATTATCGCTGATCTTCCAACCGCTTCCACTGCGTCGGCGCCGGATTTGATGACGATGCCCTCTTCTCGTCAGCCGATTCTTGCGCAGCAAAATTATCTTCGTGTAACGGATGCAAACTTTTCTGCGGTCAACCAGACGGTTCCTTTGATTTCGCTGCAAGTTAATTCTGATTGGAATAAAGGGCTTACACCCGTGTTGGGCTCTGGCCCAATTGAGTTTCCTGCGGCCATCAAGAAAAGCCTTTTCCCCAGCCTTTATTTCACCCCAGCAAAGTGGGCATTTTTTCAGCCCACTCCTCGAGCCCCGCTGCCCAGTCACACCCCAGCAGCGTGGGCCTTTTTTCAGCCAACTCCTTGAACCCTACTGTCCAACCTCCCAACAGCAGTGTGAGCCATTTTCCGGCCCATCCCTTGAGCCTGATCCAATCAACTCCGGCCGAACAATCCTTAGGGATGCCACGGATCAAGAAAGACAATATTTTCTCGGTCACCATAGATGAATCTCGCTATCAAGATCGCATTAAGTTGTTACGGGATCCTCTTATAGACCGTCTCCTTCAACTCAAAGGGTCCAAACCCTTATCGCTTGATGAAATCAAGGTCGCTTTGAAGTTTACTTGGAAGATCTCTGGTCAATGGAGATTTGTCCCCCTTGGCAAAGGTTTCTTCAACATTTCATTTTTCTTTACCGACAATAGGGCACGTGTGTTTGCTAAATCCGCATGGAAGTTCGGCTCAAGTTCTATTCGGCTATTCCCCTGGACATCAACCCCTACAAGATCCCTTTGGTCTCGCCTCAAGTTTGGATTCGCATTTATGAGTTGCCGATCGAATATTGGGATATATCTTTCATTTTGAATATTGCTAAAGTTGCAGGAACACCATTGCAAATTGACGAGCGTTCTGTTAATGGCTCGGTGGGTCATTTTGTACGTGTGTTGGTTGAGCTTAATCTCGAAAATGCCCTGCATGAGACTGTTATGATCGAACGCGAAGGGTATTGCGGGTATATTTCTTTAGGATATGAGAATCTGCCAGATTTATATTCGTTTTGTAAATCTGTTGGGAATTTTGGGTTCTTGCCCCTCCCATAAGTCTCGTGTCGCTCAGAATATCAATAGGGACGATTGGCATACGGTTACACCAGACGTTCTCGTCGACATTCCGACTCTCGTGAACATCAGGTCCGTAACTGTACGAATTCTCGCCCGACTCCCGAGACTAATAATCCTTCTCTATCGACTTCTAACACCTTTCAAGTGTTACAAGTTGAAGCCTGCATGGGTCCTTCGACACCTCCTACCTCGGAGCCTACTTCGAGGACTGAGCCGTTGTCGTCCGGCCTCGAGAACACGGCTCCTAAAGCTGCCGCTACTGTTGTTACTCCATCCAACTTGGAAGGGAAGGTTTACCGTATTGCTTCTGAGCCTTCTATTAGTAGCTCAGACAATGGTGAGCAACTCACTGTGCAGCTTTGCAGGGAGAACCAGTCGACCGTTTGCAGATCGGTTGAAATTGTTTGTGACACCTCTCAACAGCTTGTGCTTTATGAGGAGCCTGCTTTTTCAAGCACGGGTTATGTTGATCAGGTGGACATGGATTTTTCGGATAAGGTTTCTCCTTCGGCGCAACATACTCCAACAACTTGTCTTACACATGAAGAAGGCATTATAGTGGATGATTCGTATAATGGCAGCCAACACCGCACTCCTCTTTTTTGTAAACCTGTCACTGATCGAAAATTAATTGATATAATTAAAATATTACAGCAGGAGTCTTCTACTCCTTTTATTATTAACGATACAAGATCCTCTCCCCCCCTTCACCTTATGAGTATCGCTTCTAAACAATCTTGGGAGGATGTGGCTGAAGATGAAGACTCACTCTCATACGCATAGTTTCAAAGAGTTCTCTTAAACGGGGATTCCTTGTGAAGCACTAGTATCTTGGTTTTCTTTTTTTTTTTCTCTCTGATTTGCTATGTATTCGGACTCTTTTCTTCTTTTTTCAATAAAAATATCGTAATTTATTTTAAAAAAAGAATAAAACTAATTAATTATGTAAAAATAAATTTTATAATCCTATATAACTAAATTAAAATGTATTGATATAATTTGTATACACTTTTATTATTCACTATAGGATATATGATTGGAATGCCCATTTTTTCTTCAAAAACTTTACATGGTGGGAATAAGATGTGAAATAAAAAATAAAGAAAAAATATATAAATAAGTGGATAAAAGTACCAACATATTTATTATTTATAGAATTCATCATAATATCCATATGGATAAATATTATAGAATTTTTAATCAAGTTATATATAATTTATAATTGCAGAGCTTATTTATTAACAATAAAATGTAAATTTAACAACTAGTAATGAGTTATTATTATATGTTAGGGGACTTATTCGATTTTATGTGTAACATAACATAAAGGTGAAAACAAAAGAACATGATCATTGTGACATGAAGGAGTCTCCCCCACTAGGTAACTAAACACTATACCTCAACTCTTTTTTTAAGGATATTCTAATATATTCTTTTTATTATTTTTCCACTTTTGAAACAACAAGTATTTTGAATCTAAAGAAATAGAAGATTTTTAAAATATTTTTTAAATTCAAGATTGTTTCAAATAAAAAATAATAAAAAATACACATGACAAAATCTGAAAATCTTATAAATACAGAAAACATTTTAAAAAACTGAAGTTATTTTGAATTTGTAAAAACATATGTTAAAATATAAAATTGGAAAGATTTTTTAAATAATATGAAAGAATTCTTAAGATTTGATTTTTAACTATTCATATTTAATCTTATCTTATCTAGAAGTATATATTAAATAATATGCATATTGTCAAAAGGAAATGTTGTTAATAAAGATTTTTCATATTTTATCTTCTTTCTAATTTGAAATAAATCTTGGAACTTTTAAAACAACTTTAGTATTAAAAAAAAATAATTTCTATTTTAGTGAATGTAATGTGTTATTTTCTATAACATTTATTCAGCCGTTGTTAATAAAATAAATTGGAAAAATATTGTATGCATCAATGTCTATCCTTATTAGATATGAGGCAAATGACTATTGGGTTAGATTGAAGGAATTATACCCTTAAAAATAACAAAGGCACCTTAGAATTCTTCTATATTTTATAGGGTTATACTTATTCGACTAATAGAAAAAATGACAAAAAAATTATAAATATTCAACTTATTAATATGATTTCATAATCTCTTACTTGGTTAAATCGTAAGTTATTTAATGAAAAAATAAGAAAAACATCACATAACACGTTTATAAAATAATAAAATATACAGCAACATAATAATATGTCTATATTTTAAAGGTCTGGGTAAGTAGTATAATAATACTAAGAATAAACATAACGTATAATAAGGCATTCTCAAGAAATAGGTAACATTTGTAAGATGTTTGAACGCAAAACATGATACCAAGAATGTTCATATACATGAAATTATATGTTTAAAAGGTAACTCTAGAATTTCGGACTTGCCTTGTACATGAGAATATCATAATAGAGTTATGTTTTGCATTTGAAGTCATTTGGAGGTCGTTTCATGTACTTCGGGTAAAAAATGAGAAACTTGTACGCTTTTGGAGATTTAATAAAGTACTTGGGGTCAATAAAAAAATTGAAGAACTCTCAAATACTAAAGGGGATAATATGAGATTTAAGAGCTGATTTGGGTGATTTGGGTTAATTAGTAATAAATATCAACACTTAATTTTAAGGGACTTAACTAAAATTTAGAGGGTTCTAATTGAAATTCTTAGAACTTTCAGTCAAGTTTAAAACTCTATCTAATTCTCAATAGCCCACCCGTGAACTTTTAACCCATTTTTCTCACCTCCAAACTTTATATTTTCTCTCTGATGGCCACTAACCTCTCTAGAACCACTTGCCACCAATAGCCACCTAAAACACACACAAAGCACACCTTGAAAAACATACAGACACACACACGAGTACATACATCACATAAACATCAAACATAGTCGCAACCAATTATCAAAACCAAAATATGAGGTTATAAATATGTTTCCATGAAAAGGGTTTCAAACAGTATAAAACTTGTAAGCTTTCGATGACCCGACGGTCAAAACGAAAGGTCACCAGCAAGCGGTGGTACTTGACCCTATTCCGGCTATTCCAGCACCAATTCACTAAAATGATTGGATAATAGGATTCTACTTGTCAATATAAACCATTCGACATTAATGTTACAAATACTAATCGGTAACCGAGTTGTCAGAAATTTTCGATCAGCCATCTTTGTTGCCTATAACTATATTATTATTATTTTTTTAAATATAAAAATTAATAAAATATGATTTTATATTTTTTTTATGGATGAGGTCAAATTTATAATTATATAATTACAATATTATATACTAATCAAGAAATGTGTATGGGCCCTTTTACGGATGTGTTTTGATAATTTTTATTTATGTTTATGATCATCAACATAAACCATAACAATTGCGTAAGAGTTCTAAGTGTGTTTGACAGAGAGATGTGTCAAACTTTGAAGAAAAGAACCCCAGTGAGATTAAAACATTCCCAAAACTTACTACACCATGCCCCTGAGGCTTATTTCAATCCATAATGTGCTTTATTTAGTTTACAGACAATTTTTTGTGTACTATGTTTCACAAATCCAAAAGGTTATTCCATATAAATAGAAGCATCAACATCTCCATGTAGAAAAGAATTATCCGGATCAACTTATCTTATAGTCCATCCTTTAGTGAGATCAAGAGACAAAACTGTTTAGATAGTAGCTGGCTTCACAACTAAACTACAAGTGTCTGTGTAATCCAATCCAAGGCATTGTGTGTAGCCTTTTTCCATAAGCCTTGCCTTGTATCTGGAAATTGAACTATCTGAGTTTTTCTTGATCTTAAAAACCCATCTTGAACTAGTGATCTTTTTATTGGGAGGAGGTTTCACAAGTGTCCAAGTGTTATTTCTTGAAAGAGCTTCATATTCTGCTGTCATTGCATCTTTCCAAACAGGAATCTCCATTGCTTCTTTTGTTGTTTTGGGCTCAACATTTCAACTCCCATAACTACTGCATTAGTTTTTGGCTTGTGAATTCCTGATTTGGACCTAGTCTGCATGTGATGAGTGTTTGTAAAAGGCTACACATCGAGGTTAGTAGTAGCAGATATGTCATTATGCTCAATAGGTAAATCTATAGTGATATGACCAACTGGAATTGATGAGGTATATGAAGGTGTGTGACTAGCTGTGCTGTGTGCAAAAGAGGACTGTGCTACATGTGTAGGTGAGGTATATATGTGATTAAATATGTTATGAGGAGAGGTTGTTAAAGCAATATGCACAAGTGTTTTGGTAGAAGAATCATCTACAGAAGGAGATAAAGGATCATTAGCTAAATTTGTTTGATCAACCTTGAGTAGAGGAGCATGATGAAAGTCATGGTTCATGAGAGTTATGGGAACTGAAGTTTCCTTATTGAAAGGGAATACATTCTCTTGAAACAAGACATGTCTGGTGATGATAATCTTGTTTGAGGGCAAAAGTACTATATAAAATTTGTGATTAAGACTATATCCAATAAATATGGTTGGAGGCTTTTTGGTTGAATCTTGTGAGTGGAGTAAGGTTTTAGTAGTGGATAACATAAACATCCAGAATTTCTGAGCAAAGTATATTTTGGCTTTGTCTGAGTGGTTATTTCTGAAGGTGACTTATATTTGAGTAGCTTTGCAAAACTGAAAGCTTCACTCCAATATATGAAAGGCAGATTGGATTGAGATATGAGTGACAGGGCTACTTGAACTATATGTCTATGCTTTCTTTCTGCAACTCCATTCTATTCAGGTATATAAGGACATTAAATTTTGTATCAGATTCCAATTTGACTCAAAATTCCCTGTAGTCCAATGAATTCTCCCCCTCCATCAGTTTGTAAAGATTTGATGGTGGTTTTGAACTGATTTATAGAATATTAGTTAATTAAGTGTCTCTGTGTATCAACACAGAGACACTTATTAACGTTCTTGTACAATTTGCAACGCTTAACTAAGAAGAGAGCATGCAAAAGAAAAGAAAAGGTTACACAGCAACAACAATTTACATGTATGTATGTATGTGTGTGTGTGTGTGTGTATATATATATATATATATAAACGTTCTTGTACAATTTGCAACGCTTAACTAAGAAGAGAGCATGCAAAAGAAAAGAAAAGGTTACACAGCAACAACAATTTGCATGTATGTATGTATGTGTGTGTGTGTATGTGTGTGTGGAAATATATATTATTTAAGTTTTAATATGAATAAAAAAAGTGAATTCCATAAAATTCTGAGGGTAAGAGGCAAGAATTTGGTAGAAATTGTATGGGTGTATTTAACTTAAAATTTTATAGAATTCTATTGAAATCCATCATTTAATGAAATTCACAAGATTTCACTATATATTGAGGATGCTGGAATTCTATAGAATCAATAGAATTCCAAGTTGAGGACACCACAATTTCATGGAATCTACATAATTCTAAATTGAGGATACCTAGAATTGTATGGAATTTTAAATTTCACTCAATTTTACTTAGAATCTCATGGAATTCATCGTTATTATATATTTTAAAATTAAATATTTCACACACACACATATATATAACTTTATCACTCTAGTATTAAATAATTATTCACATTATTTTTCCTAATCTTTTGGAAAAAAAATCAATTTATAAGAAAAAAAATATTCGTGGGTGAGATATGTGAAATTATTATACACGAATGAGAAAAAAAATATTTTTTCTTCTATCGATTTTTTAGTAATAATTATTTCAATATAATATGATATGATAATTATTACATTAATCCCATATCATATTTGCATATAAAATATAATGAGATCTTATTATTAATTTTGTTTATAATTTTTAAAATTATGGAATATTCTTCAATAAAAAAAAAAGACAATGTTAAACTTTATATTTCTTATCATCATAGTTTGTTTGTTTTTC
>BMAC01000070.1:770139-841553 GCA_014905375.1 Phtheirospermum japonicum
ATCAGATTCCAATTTGACTCAAAATTCCCTGTAGTCCAATGAATTCTCCCCTCCATCAGTTTGTAAAGATTTGATGGTGGTTTTGAACTGATTTATAGAATATTAGTTAATTAAGTGTCTCTGTGTATCAACACAGAGACACTTATTAACGTTCTTGTACAATTTGCAACGCTTAAACTAAGAAGAGAGCATGCAAAAGAAAAAGAAAAGGTTACACAGCAACAACAATTTACATGTATGTATGTATGTGTGTGTGTGTTGTGTGTATATATATATATATATAATATATATAATATTATATATATATAATACTATATATATAATATATATATATATATGTGTGTGTGTGTGTGTGTGTGTGTGTGTGTGGGGTGGGTGGGTGGGTGGGTGTGGGTGTGTGAGAGATTTACATCATGTGAGAACTATTCCTCTAGGTGGGAACTGGGAACCCACATGATCTATAATGGTGAAGAGATAATATGTTAATTATATAATTAAGATAATTATTATAACAAAAAAAGATCTTGAGTGTCATTACTCATAGTATTCTTATAAAATATACACTTAATGTGCTATTTATATAATCAACCCAATTAATACATTATTTTATGCTTTTTCAAGCTTCATGCAAGCTCTTTCCAAAATAACTAATTCACTTAAAAAGATTCTCGCAAGAATTTCCTCAACGCTTAATTATACAGATTTTCTCCTTATTTTATTTAATACATGTCACCTTATTTAGCATCACAAATCACCATAATTAGCAACCCGCGCACACAAATTAACAATATTAACAAAGTAAATAATATTAATTCCACTATATATAACTCATGAAAAAAATCTACACACATTAAAATAAAAATAAAATCCTAACTAAGAAAACACACTTGCATGAAAAATAATAATCAATCTTTGACTGGCATAACTAAGGAAAAAATACAATCGAATTACTTATGGGATTTCATAAAGAAAAATTCTTTAATGTATGATGTACAAATGAGATTTCTAGCAAATCATTTTAATTCGTTGTTTTACCAAAAAGGAAGGAAAAATCATTTTCATATCATTAATTACTCTGATATGTTGCTTTCACAATTATAAGAACAAAAAAACTCATTTTATTCGAAACAATTCATGAGATCAAACACAATTCATATTTATATTATCATTTTATTCAAAAAAATCATGAGATAAAACACAACAACACATTCATTTCTTGGTTCGAACGACGATGGACTCTCCAAATTTTGAGTTTTTTTTCATACCTTCTTTTTTCACATTATTTATTGAATAGATGATGCTCATAGTTAGCATAATATCAAACGTTATTTAGCAAAATATGTAATATTATTTAGCATGATAGTTTGCGTCACAACTCACCATATTTAGCAAACCAGCGAACATAAATCAAGAAGATTACACAAACTTAATTAATAATGTTATTATATTAGAACGAATCTCGTTATTTAGCAAAATAACTAAAAAGTGATTGGATCCTACTTAACAAATGATAGAGGAGTATGGGTTACAAATTCATATCCTTATTGTTTTGTGTGATAATTCAAGTGCCATCGACATTTCAAAGAATCCAGTACAACACTCTTGAACAAGACTCATAGACATCAGGCATCATTTCATTCAAGATTTGGTTGAGAGATCAGACAGGTCCTCTTCAGACTCAGTGGTTTCACCATTAGCATCTGTATGAGCCTGCGATGCTGGTTCAGATGTTGCAACACTTTTAGTAACACTTGGTGCAATTTCAAAGGATTCCCTTGGAGTGAGTGAGGGAAGCGACTGTGGACTCCGAACCAGATCAACCACATCATCCTCAGTAGAATTTCCGGAGATAGCTGCTAGTTCGTCAAACCTGACATTCAGAGACTCATGCATAGCACGAGTTCTTAGATTAAAAACCCTATAGGCATGGTTGTTCATTTAATATCCCAAAAAGACACACTTGTCACTTTTAGAGTCAAACTTGGTTAAGTAGGATCTATCATTCAGCACATAGCACACACAACAAAAAACATAATTAATTAAGTTATTCCCTAGAAACACACAATTCTTTTTCTTGCTATACCATGAGACCAGATTATTCCCTAGAAAGAAACAACCCCCTGTCGTACTCTTCTTATCATCAGCATTACCTGCCCAATCAGAATCAGAATATCCAACAAGATTAGAGTTAGTGTCCTTAGTGTACCAGATTCCTAAATTGCAAGTGCCAGCTGCATATCTAATTATGTGTTTTAGAGCCTTTAAGTGAGTTTCTTTAGTATTAGACTAATATCGAGCACACAAGAAGATATTATATATGATATCAGGACGACTTTAAGTTAAATATAAAACACTTCCTGTCATACTCCTATACACTGTGTGATCAACACTTTCACTAACATCGTTCCTTGACAGTTTTTTACTTGATCCCATGGGAGTTTTCATATGTTTGGCACTATCTAACCCAAAGCGTTTTACAAGATTCTTCGCATTAGTCTGGGACAGGAAAATTCCATTTTTAAACTGTTTAATCTGCAGTCCTAAGAAGGATAACTCACCTTACATGCTCATTTCAAAGATGGTAGACATACTATTCACAAAATCTCTTAGTAGTTCATCACAGTTTGAACCAAACACAACGTCATCAACATAGATTTGAGCAACTAGTATCTTGTGATTGCTTTTCATAATGAACAAGGTTTTATCTACTTCACAACGTTTAAAGTTCATTTGAAGGAGATGTTGAGTAAGCCTCTCATACCAGGCTCTAGGAGCCTGTTTCAGTCCATAGAGGGCCTTTTTTAGTTTGAAACATAATGAGGTTTATGGGGATCTTCAAAACCCCTAGGCTGCTCAACATACGCTTCCTCATTCAAAACATCATTTAAGAAAGCAATTTTATATCCATTTGGTGAAGAGTAATGTTCAAGTGACAAGCAATTGCTAACAGTAATCTAATTGACTCAATTATTACTACAGGAGCAAATGTTTCACCAAAGTCTATACCTTCAACCTAAGTATTACCTTGAGCCACAAGTCATGCTTTGTTTCGCACGATGTTCCCTAATTCATCGATTTTTTTCCTGAAGATCCATCTCGTTCCAATGACATTTCCAGCATTGGTCGTGGTACCAAGTCTCCTATACGTCATTTTTGGCAAACTGATCCAATTCTTCCTGCATGGCATTTATCCAGTACTCATCTCTAAGAGCTTCTTCCACTTCTTAGGCTCTATAGTAGACACAAAACAAGAATAGTTGGTTAGTGAACAGCATGAAGCCATACATACCAGTTTTACTATCTCCTTGAAATTAATTTGCTTCTTTCGTGTGATTCTTTCGTACAAGGATCCAATAACCTGAGAGGTAGGATGATTTCTCTGTATCCTGGAGGATATGTCTCTATCAAGAGGGTCAAAAATAACGAAACAATTTCCATCGGCGATTTGACGGTCTTTTTGACTCCAACTTCCCGAGGACTTGCCGACGGACACATACACCGATGATAGCTTTCCATCGGGAGTCCGTCGGCAGTTGATGTCTTTGAAAAGCCATCGGTAGTGCCGGCCTTATTCCGATGGGTTGCTGCCCGTCGGTAATTTCCATCGAAAATCTCGGTTTTGTTTGTAGTGTCAGCCCGAACTGCAGCAACCAGCCCACTCGATCAAACTCGACTGCTGTAACTGCCCCATTTATGTCCGTTAAGCTCTCAGAATAACTTTGGAACTGCTCCAGCTGTTGCACGAAGCGATATTGTACTGCAAGCAAATCATAATGACATGTCAAAGAGAGGTATCGAAAATACAGAAAGTAAATGATAAAAAATGAATTCTTGGAATGGGAACAAAATTGCCTTCTTGAAGATTCAGCTTGTTATCGATCTGAGCAAGGTAGCGGCACAGATGCCCTGCCGGGAGGAGGACGCTGGAGAAAATAGTGGCGATAATCGCCACGAACACCACGTTGTTTCCACAAACAACCGCGAGCAGCAACCATATCCACACGATATGTAGTGAAGTTTCTTCTCAACACGCATTAGAACTTCGAAAACTTTCACCGGAAACAACCGAAAATCATGCACTCGCATATTCTTGGTGATTTAGAGCGTATTTTTTGAAATAAAATAGGAGATTGTAAATATTATTGTAAAAAGTACTTCGAGCTAGAACTAAAACATTCATATAAGCATACTCGAATACTTTAAATATCTTATAATTATTATTATTTTAATTCTAATATTTTACTAGGATATAGAAATAAGTTGTTATTTCTCTTCTTATTTAAGGTTCTAGGTTCGTAGGGTTGTTTTAAATTAAGAGAGTCGGTCAGAAAAGTGGTAAGAGATAATATGTAACTACATTGATTAGGTATGATGGAGTCTATACTTATAAGTCGAAATAATTCATATCGCAAATATTATATTAATGAAGGAGTTATGAGATAAAAAAAATAATTCCTCGTGTAAATACTCTTTACTTTATATTATAGTTTGCTTTCATAATTAATTTATATTTTTACTTATGATAATTATATAGTGCATATAATTTTTAGACCGCACAATTTTGATTTAAAATATCATTAATTCTTAAATACTTTATATATATATATATATATATATATATATATATATATTGGGTTCCGGTGAGAATGGGTCCGTGGGTGAGAAATGAAAATAAACTCTAACCATTATATCTAATCTAGTCAAATGGATTAGATTTAATCAAACAAATTTAAAACCTAAACAAATGCAAGAAACCGTAGCTTTTATACTCGTGCACGCAAGATACATAGCAACGGCGCACCTTCACTGTCCATCGCTGCCAAATCCACAAAATACGCATAAAAAAATCGGTCTCCTGCTCGATTCACCAACTAATTTATCCGTATAATCAATCATTTTCCTCGGAAAATCAGATTTGTTCCTTCAATCGAAAAATTTAATCATGTTCCTTTCAATCCTGTTCGAAAATAGGGTTGGGCAGGAGTAGTAGAGATCGACGTGACAATCCTGTTTAGATTTAGGATTAGGCCGGAGTATCCTGTTCGGTTTTGGAGGAAACTCCTATTCGAATTTGGTCCCTTACTCGTTTGATTTTTTTTTTCAATTTTGTTTGCACCCTGATGGATTCACTTTTGAACGAATCATGTAATATTTTATTTTAAATTAGTGGAGTTCATCTAATTTTTGGATTTTTGATTTTGGATTTTTTGAGTTAATCAGGTAAAGTTCTGTACGCATTATTATTGAAAAACTTTGCACAGTTAAATTTCAATTTGTGCACATTAATGTGTTCCTTTGTGCACGTCCGTGAAGTAGCAAAAATAGTGTTTGCACATGTTATAATTAAAGAAATATGTGTGTGTTGCTGTCTGATGTGCTTGTCGTCTGATGCAAGCGTGATGAAGTTTGTGCACAATTAAGTGTCAATTCATGCTTACATCAGACGACAAGCACATCAGACAACAACACGCACAAATCGCACATGGTGTTCAAACACCATGTGCAAACACCATTTTTCTACTGCACGGTCGTGCGCAATGGAACACATTAATGTGTTCCCTTGTGCACATTAATGTGTTCACTTGTGCACGTCCGTGCAGTAGTAAAAATGGTGTTTGAACATGTTATGAAGTTTTAAATAATTTTTTTGTCGTGTTATATGTGGCATGTACTGTTTTGTGCACTGATTCAATGCAAGATTCTCAGGTGATATTGAAGTTTCTTCCCACAATTGTGAGCCTGCTCGACAAACTATGGTCATAACACCTAACTCTATAAAATATTGGGTTCCGATATGTGAAGATGCAATTAAAACTTATGTTAATTAGTAATTCAAAAACTTGGATGAAGCTATACAGTTTTACAAGTCTTATGCCAAGGAGGTTGGTTTTGACGTTCGTCGTAGCACAAAAATGAAATCAGATGATGGTGTAGTTGTTTGGCAGTATCTACTGTGCTCAAAACAAGGCTACAAGAACGAGAGTAAGAGAAACCCGCCTGGAGCAAAATTGGCAACCACAACATGTGTATCCATCACACCAAAAAGAGCAGCAACACCAATAGTTGTTGAACATAAAATTAGGCATCGGGTAACAAATAGAGTTGTGTGCAAAGTCAGGTTCGTATTGAGATTGGATGGGGATAGCGGATACTTACTCTATTTGTTTGAAGATAAACATCACTATCCATTAGTTTCTAAAGAGTGCTTACCATTCTTAAAAGAAAACCGAGCAATAAATGTCGGACATGAGAATTTTGTGTTGAATTGTATAAGGGAAAATATTGGTCCAGTGAAGTCTTTTAGATTGTACAAACAAATTGTTGGAAGCTACAAGAATATCGGTGCTACTAGTGTCGATTTCAAAAACTACAAAAGAGACTTGTTAGCATATATTTCAGGGGCTGATACTCAGTTGATTATTGATAAGTGTTATAGAAGACAAGAAATCAGTTCAACATTCTACTTTGACTATTAACTTGATGAGTATGATCGGCTAAAGAGAATTTTTGGGGCTGATCCCATTTCTAGAAAAACTTTGCCGCGTTTGGTTATGTGGTGTCATTTGATGCAACGTACAGAACTAACAAGTACATATTAGTTTTTCTGAAACATTTAAATTTCAATATTTTCACAAAAAATGCATTAATGTCACAAATAATAGCCTGTGCACATTTATGTTTCAGTTGAGTGTGCATATTTATATTTCAGTTTGTGCACATTTGTGTTTTAATGTGTGCACATTTATGTTTCTGTTCAGTGTGCACATTTATGTTTTTAGTGTGTTCACATTTATATTTCAATCTGTGCACATTTATGTTTCAGTGTGTGCACATTAATGCATTAATTTTAATACATTAAATTAATAAAATTTCTTCTGCTTTAGGTACAATATGGTGTTTGCACCTTTCACGGGGATTGACAACCACAAAAAATGTGTCACATTTGCTGCTGAGTTGATAGCTACTGAAGATGTTGATTCTTATGTATGGGTCCTCAAAAAATTCAAAAAGGCAATGGTGCATGAGCCAGGATACCTCATTACTGACCAAGATCCCTCAATTGCAATTGCATTCTCGAAGGTGTTTGAGACTACAATACATCGATACTGTATGTGGCACGTAATGATGAAGGTGAGTGAAAATGTTGGGCCTATTTTAAGTAGTGATGAAAATTTCAATAAAAGACTTATGGATATCGTTTGGAATGAATACATAGAGCCTAAGGAATTTGAAGAAAAATGGAATGGAATTATGGAAGATTTTAATTTAGTAGATCACAGGTGATTTCGTAATTAATTCAAATACGCGAACAGTGAATCTCTGCATTTTTTAGGGATGTTTCTTTGAGCGAATTGCTGAGAACTACATCTAGATCAGAAAGTGAAAACTATTGGTTTGGCAATTTTGCAAATCACCAGAACGATTTAGTTGATTTTTTCATGCATTTCGACACTGCTATGCATTCGCAGAGAAACACGTCATCGAGTTTAAAAAGTGTGTGTGAGTCATATTTTGTTGATCTAAAGACGCCATTAGCTTTGGAGAAGAATGAACACTCTATGTACACAGACATTATATTTATTGAGGTGCAGAATGAAATCTGTGTAGCTTGTTTTAGTTGTAGAGTTTTACGTGTTAGTGACAATGATGGGAATTTTGAGTGAGACATTCAAGATAATGGTAAGGTGTTTACAGTAGTCCACAAATCTGATGGTAGTTGTTCTACGTGCTTTTGCAAAAAATTTTTGAAAGATTTGGGTGGCTCTGCAGACACATTTTTGTTGTCTTTAAGGACTTAAACATGGATGTTATCCCACGAAAATTTGTCATTTCTGAATCGAACTTTTTCGCTTTAAAATAAAAGGCTCGTCCGTAAGAGAACGGAGCTATTATAGGCGATAAGCTGACTCGAGTTGAATCACAAGGAAGACTAATCGGAAACTATTTCGGTGTTCGATTTTACATATGTAGAAACGAAAATAAAAACTAAACTAAACTAAACACTCGATCCAATCTGGTTTGAGGAGCTTTCTAACATCTACGAGCAATGAAATTGAAAGCTTTTAAAAACGATTTATAAAAGCGAGGGTCTAGTGTGCCGGAATCGTCTCCACGATCGGGGTTGTCAATCCCGATGCTTTTAAACGACCCTAAGCACACTAGACTGATAAAATTAGCCAACAAGCATCATCATGATCAACAACATAATTTCAGCCAAAGCATGAAACCAAAGCAGAACATGAAGACTTCAATACAAGCATGAATTATAAACATAAATTAACAACTAGAAAACATGTAAAAGGATTATACTAAATTAAGCTATTAAATTTCAACATCAAAGTACAACGAAATCCAAAGCTATACTATCATAACAAATAAGCCAAGTTCAGAAAACTTAATATCTAAGAAAGCAGCAGCCATCGAACGATCTTCAGCGATGCGAATCGATCTTGAACGACGGACGGCATAGAAATGACGAAACTACAAACTATATAACTCTAATTTTGCGTGAATTGAAATGGTGGCATGAACCGAGGGTCTTCTGTATTATTCTGACCTTTCCCCCTCGTCCCAGCACTCTCAAAACGAAGAAACCACTGGCTTTTTATAGAATTTCAAAAATAACCGCTCAAACTGCCGGAGCGTCGACGGTGAGTCGATCGACGCAGGACAGGCTACACGCGTCGACCAGGCAGTGCGTCGATCGACGGAGCTAGGATCGATGCAACATTTGCGTTGACGGTGCGTCGGTCGACCCGAGCCAAGCTGCGGGCGTCGACAACTAGTGTCGGCAGAACTCGGACACTGGGTAACCCAGTGTCAGCACAGTACATTGCTCGTCCAATCTTCGTCGTCTCGAGCTATAACACTAAAATAAAGCAAAATTAGATTATTTCATATAAAATAAAGTAAAAAAACATTAAACACCAAACGAGATGAAAAATATCAAAAGGAAGAAAAACGATAAAAAGATAAACCTAAACACCCTATAAACACACAACATACGATGCAAAAGGACACGAAGATCACATACAAATATGTACAAATCAACTCTCCCACACTTAGCTTTTTGCTTGTCCTCAAGCAAAATCTAATCTAGACGTAGACAAGGAAAAACTAATTACCCGATGACTTAATTACTAATACATCCATATGATTCAAGAAGTTAATGCATTAGATCAACCAAAAACTCAACTAAAAGGACGACACAATAACATTGAGATAAGAGATTTAGACTAGCTTCCGAACACTTAAAAGTAACGAGTTGACCTCCATGTACGTCACCCATCCATGCCTCGGCCAAAGTCTATCCCTGCTCAAACCGCCAAATCGTCACCCAACTAGCCAAATCATCCATACACCTCTTTAACAATATAATTTAAGAAATAAAAATAAGAACTCAACTTGTACAAGATTTTCTCTTCTTGTACTTATTCTTTCTTTTTCTTTTCTTTTTTTTCTTTTTTCTTTTTTTTATTATTTTTTCTTTTTTTAATAATATATTTTTTTGAGTACCTAAAGAGATAAGGTACTAAATGAACATAATTTACATAAATCACAAACGAGAGTTCATTGACTCCAATCTTATGTTGCTAAGTGCAACTGATAATATTTTTCAGCTTTGCACGTGGAGTTTTAACGTCTCCAAAATAAAAACAAAAATTACATAAAATCCTATAGAGGGTATTGGAAAACTGGGCTAGTAGAGAGTATTCGACTCTTAAGAAAGAAACAAGAATAGAACAAGGGACAAGACACTTCATAGATTATTTACACTTCATTCCCCACAATTACACTATTGTTCGAACGGAAATCTAAATATCCTAACCAAAGCATATAACCACATCACTTCGTCAAGGTTCCAATCAACAACAATACACACAACTCAAATCAACCACAAACAAGCATACAAAAATTTACTAACCAAACCAAGGACAAACTCCCCCACACTTAAACCATACAATGTCCACATTGTATAAAATCAAAAATTAAGCTAAGTATGGTAAAAGATAAGAGAAGGAGAGATACGTCCCTGAAATCGCGCTCGTGATGATGAGTTGAGCATCCAAGATCATCTAACGGGCTTCAAAGTCGAGGGGAACCTGAAACGAAAAGAAACAAGAACACACAAAAGCAAATTAAGTTAAAATACTTGGGTTGCCTCCCAAGAAGCGCTTGATTAACGTCTCTAGCTTGATGACTTCCACATTCGATGTCATCCCGGGTCTAAAAATAAATGATGGTCATGCCAAGCCATGGTATTTTCTAGAAGCAAGAATTAGCGATGATAATCACCAAGGCGGGCATAAAAATCACGTCCCGAGATGTCGAACACTCCAACTAGATTCGGAGGCCGGAAACGCGAATAATCAATCACCTCAAATATGTCAAACGACACTTGTATCATGGGGTGATCGGGCACCTTCTCGACTATCTCGTCTACCACCTCAAAATTAAATTTCAATAAAGCTTCGGGTGGCTCAAAATGCGACTCAATAGTCTCACTCTCCTCTAACACTGGCACTATAACTCCACCTTTTTCACCAAGAACAAGAAAGCTTGAATTTCCAACATCCTCCGGGCACTCCAACGGCAACACCCCCACACTTGTATCTATGGTGTCATTAAAAATCGCAAGGGGGGTGATCTCAACCAACTCATCGATCTCAGCCGCTTTACAAACCTCTTCCGAACAAACATCCACGGTAGGATCTACCACATCAAATAACTTCACCTCGTCAAAATGAGGTTGATTTACCTCAACTCGAGTTTCATGATCAGTAATACACAAATGAGACAAATGATAACAATCATAGCTCGGGGTATAAGAATATGATTCGCAAGGAGCACACGGATCATTATATCTCAAATCGTGATATGTGATTTTGGGAAAAAATCGCTCGAAACTCGAAACATAAGAGTTTGATGTAAGAAGAGAAAATGGTTCGTAGCTCAAAGAATCAGAATTGGGTAGAGCATGCGAATCATATCCCGTGGAAAAAGGTTCCAAAACGGGGTTATAAGAATTTTCATTAAATGTTGGGCAATAGGAACTTTGTAGTTGATCAAAGTGATTAAGTGAAGCGTATGGATCATTAACGCTTGAATTATAAGAAACCGAAGGTGGGACCCATTCAGACGAGTAGAACGACCCCATGAACTGATCCACTACTTCATACCATGTTTTCAAAGAATCAGGCTCTAAATTAGCTAACCATTCACTTGCCCAATCCTTTAATGTGAACATGAAAAACCGCATCATCACTTGATCCCATGTAAGTCCGAAAAGAGGGAATGTGCCGGTTATAGCTTCATACTCTCGAATGAAATGGAGCGGGTCTTCGCTCGGAAATCCATGAAAAATCGGAAGTTGCTCGAGATAAAATTCATCAAGATCGTACTCCCGAATTTCAAAGCTCAAAGGAATTGTCGGTCGAAACCCACGCCAGTCAGACATTGGGTAAAACATCTTTTCATCGAAAGGTGGATTGCATAAATCATCATATAGCGATCCCACTCGATAATCCGCCATCTTCAAATGAAAATCTCGAATCGTCAAAGATATGGCCACAAGCACAATACTCAACAAACGAGATTACGCGTACCAGAAAGAACAAAAAGAAACAAAAAAATAAAAATCACAATCGAACACAAACACAAGCAAACAAATAATAATATAAACAAAACTAAATAAAAGCAAACACCAAAAATCGTAGCATTTAGCCTTCCCCGGCAACGGCGCCAAATTTTTGAATCGAACTTTTTCGCTTTAAAATAAAAAGCTCGTCCGCAAGAGAACGGAGCTATTGTAGGCGATAAGCTGACTCGAGTCGAATCACAAGGAAGACTAATCGGAAACTATTTAGGTGTTCGATTTTACATACGTAGAAATGAAAATAAAAACTAAACTAAACTAAACACTCGATCCAATTTGGTTTAATGACTTTTCTAACATCTACAAGCAATGAAATTGAAAGCTTTTAAAAACGATTTATAAAAGCGAGGGTCTAGTGTGCCGGAATCGTCTCCTCGATCAGGGTTGTCAATCCCGATGCTTCTAAACGACCCTAAGCACACTAGACTGATAAAATTAGCCAACAAGCATCATCATGATCAACAACATAATTTCAGCCAAAGCATGAAACCAAAGCATGAACATGAAGACTTCAATACAAGCAAGAATTATAAACATAAATTAACAACTAGAAAAAATGTAAAAGGATCATACTAAATTACGCTATTAAAGTTCAACATCAAAGTACAACGAAATCCAAAGCTATACTATCATAACAAATAAGCCAAGTTCAGAAACTTATTATCTAAGAAAGCAGCAGCCATCGAACGATCTTCAGCGATGAGAATCGGCCTTGAACGACGGACGACATAGAAACGACGAAACTACAAACTATCTAACTCTAATTTTGCGTGAATTGAAATGGTGGCATGAACCGAGGGTCTTCTATATTATTCTGACCTTTCCCCCTCGTCCCAGCACTCTCAAAACGAAGAAACCACCGTCTTTTTATAGGATTTCAAAAATAACCGCTCAAACTGCCGGAGCGTTGACGGCGCGTCGATCGACGCTGGCCAGGATGCACGCGTCGACCAGGCAGTTCGTCGATCGAAGGAGTTAGGATCGACGCAACAGAATATTTGTGTCGACGGTGCGTCGATCGACGCGAGCCAAGCTGCGGGCGTCGGCAGAACTCGGACACTGGGTAACCCAGTGTCAGACTGGTACCCAGTGTCAGCACAGTACATTGCTCATCCAATCTTCGTCGTCTCGAGCTATAACACTAAAATAAAGAGAAATTAGATTATTTCATATAAAATAAAGTAAAAACACATTAAACACCAAACGAGACGAAAAACATCAAAAGGAAGAATAACGATAAAAAGATAAACCTAAACACCCTAAAAACACACAACATACGATGCAAAAACACACGAAAATCACATTCAAATATGTACAAATCAGTTTCTCATTGGCTTAAGAACGCAACTCTAATCCTATGTTTAATATCAATGATGCCATTATTGAGCAATCTGCAAAAATCGATGAAAGAAAGTTGCTACTTAACAAATTGTGGTCTGATATACACTTATGTGTGGTATTGGCAGAGACGAGGACACAGCTCCTTGTTGAGTCTTCAAAGGTTATCAATGAACAAAAGGAGAGACTTACAGTTGAACAACAAGACGTTTCATCTACTGCAAGTAAAAAACAGAGAATTAGAACTTTTTGTGAAACTGCACCAATTGAAATTGCTATTCATCCTCCTATGCATTCAAAAAATAAAGGGGTGGTAAAAGAAAAAAAATGGCCAAGAAAAGTTGATTGATGAGAAGTAGAAGAAGGAAAAACAAAGGGTGTGCAAGACTTGTGGTGAAAGGGCGAGGCATAATACGAGAACTTGTCCAAAGAAAAAACAATAGGTTGTGCATACTAATAGTCAATGACAAAAAAATACACAATTATATTTTCTGTTTTCCTTTTTTATTTTTCACCTCTAAAAGTACATACTTATTGGCAAAGAGAAATTGTAACTTGTAGGTGATTTGAGAAATGAAGCAAAAAGAAGGAGCAGTTGGCAGAGTTCAAGACTCTTCATATTATTTTCTTATTTTTATTACTCTTAATTTTGCGACGTAGGTTGTGCACAAACAAGTATGATTTATAACACAACCAGTCAATCAATTTTGCAAAATAGTGCAATAATTTGTGCACAGTGGTATTTAATAAATTCCGATTTTAGGTGATGGTCTTTTGTGATTTTCGTACAAATTAATTGGACTATAGTTTTCTCTGAGATTCAGAAATAAGACCTTTTTGGCGTTTTCTAAGTTCTTGTTTGGCAGATTTCTTTCTCTATTTGCTTGTTATCTTGTATTTAAATTTGTTTACATATTTCCTTATCGTACATCAACAATGCTTAATTTGTGTCTAATGACAAATGCAACCCGATGGTCGGATTGTAATGATATCATTTACACAAATAATGACATAACATATGTCCAACCAAAATTTTAAATATGCAAAACACAGCTTTTCTCAGTTGTAAAAATTATCCGACCAGGCCCATTGCCATCCCTATATCCAGGTCCTTAATTCGCTTGAAGATTGTAGCAGCTGTCATTGAGTAAACTTCATTATACTCTGCTAGGAGGTCGGTATGCTTTTCTTGCAAGGGTTTCTTCGTGGTCACTTGAGAACTCGGATTCTTGTCACTTTGTCTGGCAGGCTTGTGGCTCTGTGGGAATGAAATGACCGTGGCGGCCATATTCTGCTCGGCTGCGATCTGGGATACGGCCAATACAAGGAAATCCTGGAAAGTTTGAGGGTCCTGCTGGTTGTTGATCCACTTGAAGAATGAATTGTCAGATAATCTGTTCTGAGCTGAAAGAGTAGGGCTTCATCACCGCAAGGCTGAGACTCTAAAACTTGCTTCGTGAATCGAGCTATATAGCTCTTCAGTGATTCATTCGGCTGCTGCACGATGGTGGCGATGGCTCTTTTCAGTGCAACTGAGGCCTTGGAGACCATGAAGTGTCCTCGGAATGAGGACCTCAACTGTGGCCATGAGCAGATTTAGTGTCGTGGCAGTGATCGATACCATCTTGGTGGGGCCTCATCAAGCGTCATGGAGAACATTCGGCACCTGTATGTGTCGGATGCGCCGAGCATGTCCATATAGTTCTGTTAATGTCTTAAGTGTGAGCCAGGGTCGTTGCTTCCCTTGTGCAGAGCGATTAGAGGGATTTTCAGCTTCCCCTCTAGTGGTTCAGAGAGGATCTGAATAGACAGGGGTGACTCGTCATCACATGCCGAGCTGATCGCAACTGGTTGCGGGATCGGGTAAGTGCGTTGGACCAGGGGAGTGGTTTGCTTGGCCTCCAGCTCAGCAATCCTCATCTTCAAATATTTCAGCTCGGCAGATTCATCGTTTGGCTTACGTGGGACACTCATGGCAATACTCTTGCTGTTGGCCGACCTCACGGGGGGGTCCTCCTGTGCTTTGCTAGCTGGCTTTCCGAGCCGAGCAAAGACATTTTGGGGGGAGGAGAATGTGAGGCGGCATGCGATAGGAGGTCTATCGAGCCTGCTCTTGGCATTCATATCGGTTTTCTCCTCCAGCCTTCTTTTCCCATTTTTCCTTGTTGCCTCTCGAGTTGGGTCTGACTCCGATTGTCATTCCTGGAGGTCAGCATTCTTTGGATTGCCGACCAGAGCCTCTGGTGTTAAGATTGACTTTGTTGCCTTCTTCATCATCTCTTCAAACTCCTTAGAAAAGGCAGGGTGCTTCATGAACGACCGTACTTGTTCCGGATCGAGCTCATTTGGGCCCGATTGCACAGTCCTCTCCTGGCACTCTTTTCCGGGATTTCTCCTTGAACTTTCTGAAGGGCTCATGATTACGGATAGGTTGAACAAGAACTCTTTTTTCTCCAAATTCAATCGCAACGAAGGGCTGAGCAAGTAGGACTGCAGGTCACAAGAAACCTTCCTCTAGCGTCATTTTGTTTATGTTAAGAATAACACAACCAACACAAAAACCAAAAATAGCAAAAATAACAGCAATCAGATAACGGAAAAATGAGTAGGAAAAAGTGCTTAACTTTTATTCCTAAAAATCAGATCGGATCGGCCTTGGCCGGACCCTTTTACAGGTGCTTAATTTCTAGATACAAGCTTTCTCTCTCTAAAACTCTCTATTTTTCTCTCTCTAAAAAATTGGGGATCCCTTCTCTCTCTTTCTCTCTCTCTCTCTCTTGGAGGGGTTATTTATAGTTTTCCATTGAAACCCTAATTGGACACTTGTCCCTTTTCTATTGGCTCTCCAAATCTTCTGCTCACGTGTCCACCGCCTCAATGCCGACCTCAGTTATTTCCCACCAACTTAGTGTCGACCTCAACTATTTCCACCGACTTAGTGCCGACCTCAACTATTTTCCACCGACTTAGTGCGGACCTCAACTATTTTACTCACAAAAGAATCCGGAGACGTCGGTCTGACGCTTCAGTTCGGCAATTTCAACCCGGCATGCTCGGCAGGTGACCCGGAACAGCGCCAACCTCAGCTTGACGGGGACCTGCTCGGCAACCTCTGCTCGACGCACTCGGCAGGAGTTCTCGGCAGGTGGCCTGGGACAGCGCCGACCTCAGCTTGAAATGGCCTGGTCGGCACCTCCAGCTCGGTGCGCTCGGCAGGGAAGCCCAGCAGGTGGCCCGGGATAGTGTCGAGCCCTGCTTGGCAGCTTCATCTCGGCCTACTCGGGAGGGATGCCCGACAGATGGCCATGGGACAGCGCCGAACCAATCTCGGCATGGCCTGCTCAGCAGCTTCAGCTCGGCTTACTCGGGAGGGATGCCCGGCAGATGGCCACGGGACAGCGCGCCGACCTCGGCTTGGCATGGCCTGCTCGGCAGCTTCAGCTCGGCGCGCTCGGTAGGGATGCCAGGCAGGTGGCCCGGGACAGCGCCGAGCCCTGCTCGGCCAGCTTCAGCTCGGCGCGCTCGGAAAAGGATGCCCAGCAGGTGGCCCGGGACAGCGCTGGCCTCATCTCGACACGGTCCGCTCGGCAACCTCAGCTCGGCACGCTCGGCAGGGGAGCCAGGTGCGGCTCGGCAGGTTGGGCAGAAAATCCGCACCTGCTCGGCACTAACCGCTCGGAAGGGATGCAGGGTGTGGCTCGGCATCTCGGGCGGGAACTTCATGCCTGCTCGGTACCTGCTGCTCGGCGGGGATGGTGGGTACGACTCGGCAGGTATGCGTTCCCTACTCGACCAATTGGGTTTTCTTAATTATCTTGGGTCGGCTTTTTGTTCTTTGGGTCTTCGGGACGACATCGACCATCAATATATATATATATATATATATATATATATATATATAGTTGTGATTAACTAGGGTTGTTGGATCTCCAAATACCCTTTAATCCCAACCATGAAATTAAAAAAAAAAAAATAGATTGATGCGGGCAAATTTTTTCGTGGGGTTCACATATATATGCTCCATATTTGTGGATCCAGTGGGCATTTAACTATGTGTGGCAATAATTGATACAATGCGATAAACAAACACGATATAATAAAAAATAGGATTACAAAAACAAAAACATTATAAAATACGACAAGATACAAAATACAATACAATACAATACGAAATACAATATGAAAAATACGAAATTATAAATTTAATTAAATTTATACTTACTATTACTCTTATGATAGAATAAATAAAAAATAAGAAAACTCGATAATGGTACGTGATAACAAGATTTGCCAACCAAATTTCAATGACATGCTCTAATAATGTATTATACGTACAAGTCATATGGTCTGCTTTTTTAATTAATAGTCAAATCATGTGCTGTTACGACTTAGAAGATAATTAATATATGCAAATTTTCTGTTTTTAATTGGTCATTTGGTTTTTTATGATAGTATAGACTTTTGAGTAGGGGTGACCCATAATTTCGAAGCGAACTTTATTGTACAATCTAATGAATTATCACTGGCAATATTTTTAGTATTCAATTCTTTTTGATAAATTAACAATTCATCAACAACCTGATTTTTTTAATTAAAAGATGAATCCCTTCAATTAATTACATGATGATCCAATTATATCTACCTGGATTTGTCTAATTCAACCTCACATCTGACTCCATGCAATTAGAGCTTTTCATCGAAAGAGTGTTGTGGTGCTTTCTTAACTTGTACATGTTAGACTCGGTGGGTAGGTCAAATGGCTTTATAAATCTAAGGAAAAAATAGAAAAAGTAAGTTATAATTTGTCTTTTATTTTTGTGTATGTTGAAGATAAGAAACAAAAGAAACTTCATTTTGCATTTGCCAAGGAGCCCACCTACTTTACACGATCTTTAGACCAAGTCGTCTTCTTAAGCTTTTGGAATTGGAGTTGTTAGACACTCCACCATACTTAATGAATTTATGAAAAGAAATTATCAAAACATATAAAGTAAAAGTAATATCGGGTTTATATTATTGTAGATAAGAATCCATACAATTTCACATAGTATTTTCGCATAAAATTTTACTCCATTCGTTTTTAAATGATTGTCTTTTAAAAGTTTTTGTCAAAAAACAAGAAATATAAAATATAGACTAAATTACTCGTTGATTTAAAATCATTACTACTCCTAAATTACTTATCTATTTCTCTCACACGCACACCTCAAAAAGATGATAATTTGAAAAGAATAGAAAAATAAAAAATACAATCACTTTATTAAGAAAAAAAAACCAATCATTTAAAAACGGGTTGTATACGATTAACTAATAACTACTAGAGTAATAGTTGTTGACCGGCGTTGGACCCAGTTTGACTAAAACAATTGATAGTGTATATGTGATGTTCAGGGAAATGAAAGGTCGAGTGAAATAAAATCGGTTCAAATGAAGCAGCTTATCTAGTTATTCTTATCCAATTCAAGAGATATGTGCCTTTTGAATGAATTGTTTGGATAATCTATGATCCTTCAGTGGAATTGTAGCCTTATATTTTAAATATTATATAAAATAAAAAATTGAAAGATTTCGTTGAAATTTAATCAATGACGTTTTGACTTGAGATGAGAGAATTAATAAATATGTAATCTAACTAAGTTATCTCAAATAATTAATTTTTTAAATATATATATGAATATCTTTTTAATAAAAAGTAATTTATATATATTTTTCTTTCTCTTATTTTTAAATATTTTTTAATATTTATCTTTCATAAATATTATTGATAAATTAAAAAAATAAAAAAAAATATTAAGATTGTGATAAGAATAAAATAAATAGAAATAGTAATAAATATCTTAAACGATATTAAACAAGAAAAAAATTAAGAAGACAAAATATCATTATTCAGAAACGAATGAGTAAAAGATATGAAAATATAAAATGTCTACAATAATATAGAGATAAAAATACGTACTTCTAAAACCATTTTTTTTAAGTTGAATATAATGAAATATAGTACCCAATAAGAAAACAAATTCCATATGATCTATGCGAACATAATGAGATCATTGCAGGGTAAGCATGAAGTCAGCAGAAAAAAGTAGTGTGGGGCATAGTAAGAGAAATATTACTTTTTGGACAAAATTTTAGTAGGATTAAGTATTGAATACTAAGACTAAGAATGTGAAAATGGGCAAGACAAAGTCAACATCTACGTCACTGCTTACAGAACCGACCGCAAGTGGCTCCAAGTCAACAACCTTCCCCCACTACCTCTGCATTTGCTGCTCCCCAGAAAATATTCCCTCTCTCTACTACAGTAGTATTTTTCTTGGTAATTCATAAATAATAAATCCAATCATACATGACATCCAAATCCCTTATGGAAATGTTTTGAAATGGATTGACACTTTTTATTTTTATTTAATATAATGAGCACAAAAAAACCTAATCACATCAAGAATGGATTTGTTTTCAAATCTCAATGTTTTAAGTAATATCTGCTGACCTTTTGTACTCACCATGCATCTACTTTATTTTAAAGAAAAGATAGGTACTTGATATTATCATTTGAATGAGTTTGGGTAGATTTTTTAACATGATTTAATAGTATATAAACAATGTCAAGGTAAATCATATGAAGCAATACTCTATAATGCATTTATATATATATATATATATATATATATATATATATATATAATTGAGCCTGCATATTATATTTGTGCTTTAATATGATTTTGTTTAACACAAATTATATTTAAATAAAATAAGAAGAGGAAGAAACAGAAGTATTTTCGATCTTAAGAACTTAGTTAAAAATAGGCGGTTTTTCTATAAAACCAGATAGGACTCCACTATGAAGCCCTATAGATGATGTGGCGTGCCACGTCCAATTGTGTAATATATATGTGACCTTTCTAGTACTTTTCATGTTTCCTATTTTAGCGGCTTGAAAATTTATCAAATGATAAATAGAAAATATTTACCCAATATTTTTTCTAAAAATTAAAATTTTAAGAATTGGTGTGAATTAAATATATTTTCTTTAAAATATATTTTTTTTAAGAATTAGAATTTAAAAAATTGGTGTGAATTATATTTTTTTCTAAGAATTAAAATTTTAAGAATTAGTGTGAATAAAATATATTTTATTTAAAATATATTTTTTCTAAGAATTAAAATTTAAAGAATTGATGTGAATTAAATATATTTTATTTAAATTATATTTTTTCCAAGAATTAAAATTTAAACAAGTTTTCTTTTATAGAAACATGACAAATAATAAGAATGTCACATATATATATATATTATACGATAGGAAGGCATGTGGCCGCCACATCATTTATAGAACCGCAGAATAGAGACCTATCTGATTTTATAGAAAAATAGTACAAATAGGTGCTTATAATTGCCTAGTAGGTTAGTCAATAATATATTTAACAAATTGAGCAAGGATATTTGTAGTCTGTGGACCCCAATAGATACAAATGACGCCCCATCATCATTCATTACTTGGGCGGAGGAATGAGTCAACAGTAGACAGCTGCCGTCAGATTATGAGTTGGGAATTATTGGACGGTGGATATTGCAATTATTGAGTTCACACGCGTCAAACTGTGGATGCCATACATGTAGTGTGGTCAATTTTATCTCCAGAAAAATGTTATTAATATAATAAAGTCAATTGGAAAAGCCGAAAAGCACACAAGATAGTACAATCGGGTACAGCAATTTGTTTGACCTTTTCTGCTCTTCGCTTTGATAGTTCAGTTAAATATTTCTTCTTCTTTTTTTTTCCCTTTTTTTTTTCCCATCTGAATCGAAAACACTGCTCCCCACTATGTACACTAGGTAAAAACTCAATCTTGATAGATAATTTGCAAACCAGTTTATCCAGGTAAATCATAAACCGAACTAAGAAAATGTTCAACAACGTCGACAAAATGGTGCAAAAATGATTCGAATTTTAGAACGCATGCCTCAACAACCATCATGTCCATTAGGCCACCTTATACCTTTTGTGGGTACCTGCGTACCTGAATATTATTTTGATTAATCCATATGTTAGGCAAGTGGGTATATATATATTTTATCTTTTGAAAATTGATTGAGTGGCACATGTTTGAAAATATCAAATATAAAAGATTACGACAATGTCAATTCTACGATGTATTTATCTCAATTAGGTATGTCTTGATCATAAATGAAATTTGTAGTTTCTTGCACATGGGTGGATTTTCACGTATTTTATAAGTGAATGAATAAATAAATGTTACGTGTATTGTACTTCTCCGTCTAATAAAAATAGTTCAATATTCTATTTTCGTTCGTCCCATAAATATAGTCCAATTACCATATTTAATATATCATTAAGTTTTCATTTCCACGTATACGCCTCAATTAATATTCTTGAAATACTAGTTTTCTACATGGTAAAATAAAATTTGATGATTACAATGCAAAATCTTAATATTTCAATAACAAATATACTAATTCCAACACTGATTTTTAAAAATATTAATTGATATTAATAAATTCAAGAAGGGTATGATTGGAAAACACTAATGAAATTAATGATTTAACTATATAAACTATTCAATTCTTAATTTGTGTGAAATCAACCGCAGGACTATCAATTTAGTACGGAGGGAGTATAATTTAGTTATCTCGTCAAATTATTCGCTTTCTTTTTTCTATCAAAGTAAATGTCATTTATCAGATGAGAATTACAACTTATTACAATTTTTGTATTTTGACATATAGTTCTTGAATTCCCGATAGGTGATAATGGTCGACAATTCAGTTTCATTCAATTTATTCTAATTATTTCGACTCTAATTATTCAAGTTTTAAATTCTCAAAAGTCACGTTTTCTTTTAAATATATTTTATATGTATGCAAAGAATCGATGACGACTAATCATTCATTAATAACATTTATGAGAATTCATTACATTTAAATTTACGAGGTATGAACCACCGACTTAACTCGTGTTAAATTTCAGTTCTCAATTATCGTGTTATGAATTTCAAGTGTTCTTGAATGTCATTCGATGTTACTATATCCAATGTTAAACTGCAGTCCAGTGTAAAAATATTCAATGTTAAATTACAGTCCAATGTAAAAATATGTAATCTTAAACTACAGTCTAATGTAAAAAAAACTCAAAATGCTATTCTTCGAATTTTATGATTTGACGTGCTATTTTTTAGATTTGATGTTTAATTGAGATACGTTGGTATACCTACTGAGCTGGTGGAAAACCCACCCAATCATTAATAATTTCAGGTAGAGGAGTCGAACAATGTGTGACGTTGGAGATGGATGATAATCTATATAAAACCTAGAAGGAAAATAAATATATGTCGATTTGACTAATATTTCGATATTTTAGTTTGAATTATATTTAGCTTTGAAGTAAATATTTACGTCTTTCAAATAAAGTTAAATATCAAAATAGAGATGCGTGTTTATGCTTTAGATAATTCTCTTTATATTCTTAGTTTTTGAATTATTAATTAATTTTTAAATGGGGCCTAAAAGCTATGGTTTTGAAGTATCAATCTTTTTAGTTATTATTAAATTTGGTAAAGTCTTAATGACATTATTAACATTTCTAAAAGTAGGGCATTGCAAAGTGATATAGACTCAAGACGATGCTATCTTGAACTATCAATTTATAATTGATAGAAATTTGAATTATTATTATTATCGCTGCGCGACTCAAATTTTTATGAAATTTTAGATTTTATTTTGATTTTATAGTTCGACATTTACGTAATGTCAAATCTACTTTATTTTATTAAAATATAAACTATTTTCTTTTTATCGAAATCAGTGCGTTATATACATACATACATACACTACTAAAGAGTCTGCATTCCACGGTGCCTCATCCACGGCGGTTCTGGAAAACTATCGTTAAATATGTTTTTACGACGGTTTTCCAAAATACCGATGTTAAATCCAAAATTTAACGGAAGTTCTCTTAAAACTGTTGTAGAATCCTACATTTTACGGCGGTTGTCTTAGAACCGATGTTGAATCTGAACTAATTAACGTTGGTTCTTAAAGAACCGCCGTGAATTAACAAGTATTCACGACGGTTCCTTAAGAACCGCCGTTAATTAGTTCATACCTTAAATTATTTCGTTGGATTTAACGTCGGTTCCATTAGAACAGCCGTGAATGTGATGACATTTAATGGCGGTTCCATAGAACCGCCGTAGAAAGTAGTCTGTCATGTCACCGATCCTCGTTTGGCTCAAGCAAGTTCTTTCAATCGTTAATCCGTGTCTCATCTAACTATCCGCATTCGCCCATTGTTTTGAACCTAATTCCTTCTTCTTTCCCTCTCCGTCATTACTTTTCATTATTCTTCTTCTTTACCTCTCCGACGATCTTCATTATTTTTCCAACTAATTCACCCATCCCAAACCCTAATCAACCTCCCCAACGACCAGCTGAAACTCCTCTACAATTTAATATTCACACCCCATCCTAACCCCACCCTACACAACATGAGTCAACCCTCCCAACAAGAAAGTCAAACCAATAAAAAACCCTACCATCAGAAATGCAGCATCCACCGTCGGACTCCGACCTCCCATCGCGGATTTGGGGCTACGAAGAGGGGGAGCGATGGGAGGCTTGGGAGTGTTAGCGTTTACTGCATCAGGCATTGCGTTTGTACTGTCGTTGTCGTGAGATATCCCGATGACAAGGATAGCGCCGGAGAAATTGGGGAGCCGGTGGTGTCTGTTGCCTCTGCTGCCGAGGATGAGGAGGAGCTTGGGTATCATGATGCAACCGATGATAGATAAGGTTTGATTTTCATTTCTTATTATCAATTTGTGAAAACCTAATTCTATATGCTCTGATGTGTTTGTTTGAAAATTGTAATGATTAGATGTGAATGTGATGAATTATGAATTTTAGATTATTGCTTTTCGCCGGGATTGATGTCCCTCGGACTCGTTGACCTCGAGATTTTGCAGCGAAGCGACACCGCCGTTAAAAAGAAACAAGCTGGTATTTTTGATTTTTGATTATTATTTTTTAAGAATGCATTATTTTATTTTATTCATAGATTTGGTTTTCTCTGTTGAAGAAACTTAGGAATTAAGTTTTCAATTGATATTTATTTATTTATTTATTTTAGGCTCAGCTATTATTAAGTCGGTGATTCAAAAGCAGCATCAACTTCTTGTTACTCTGCTACTATGCAATGCTGCTTCTATAGAGGTATAAAACAATACCACTTTACATTTAATTATAAAAAGTAAAAATAAAATATATCTGGATAAATTATTCCATCCCATCGTTGCTGTGATTTTGGATTTTAGATTTAGATTTAGATTTTATATCTTTACATTTGTAGTTTCAAGCTGAACTTTTGAAATATTGCTACTTTCCTGATATAGTTACTGACATTTTCGCAACCCTTAATCAGTTTCCTGTCCCACCAGGTATGAAATGCAAGACCTTCACGTGTCAGAAACATTGCCCCAGATGGTCGCACTTTCTGAGGCATACATGCAGATATACGAGCAACAGCAATGACTTGAAGCAGAAGTTTATTACACTTTTCGCCTGAAATGATTTTTTAAAAGAATACTGAGGTTAGAGTTGGAAGAGTGAATTTCGAGTATGTGAAATTTGTAGCTATAAATTGGTTAAGTTGGCAGTAGGGCATTTGGTGGTTTTTTAGACGTCGGCAAGTGACTTGTGCACTTTGAACTTATCTATTGCTATTACTGCAAAAGACAAATTTATTCCTTGTCATAAAGTCTTGAGTTCTTGTTATTTTATTTTGGATTTTGGATTATCTAAGTGTAATAGAAGGTATTCTTTGTTTCAATGGCTTGAGGCAATTTGGGCTTTATTTTCTGCTTTGTTTTATGGTGATGATTTGTTTTTAAGTTATGAATCAAGACTAATCCGGTGGCAATTTTGGTGCACTTGCTTTCGTTTCTTCTTTTTTTTTAATTTTTTTACTACTTTCTAGAAGGTATTTTCCAATGTCTGTTCTGGAAAATAGACTTTCTAGAAGGTATTTTCTAAAACCGCCGTAAAATGTCCATTCTGGAAAACAAACTTTCTAGAAGATATTTTTCAAAAACCGTCGTTAAAAGTGATACTTTCTACGGCGGTTTAAAAACTGCCTTAAAAAGGACAGTTTTAATGGCGGTTCAAAAATCGTCGTTAAAACCAAAAAATAACTGTCGTTGATTGGCTGTTCTGCAGTAGTGATACACACACACACACACACACACACACATATATATATATATATGTGTGTGTGTGTGAGAGAGAGAGAGAGAGAGAGATAATTCTGGGTTAGTAAAAAAATTTGGCCACAATCACTAAAATATAAATGTATTTACACAATAATTAAAATATTATTTGACCACACACCAAAAATATTTTAGTAAAAAAATAAAGCAAAAGAGATCGACTTCTTGTAAACGGCAGACACACCATCAATCAAAATCAGTGCAATTTGTTTTCTTCAAATCGATAGGTAACAATATTTCAGTTTTGGTTGGAAATGACAGAATATCTCAAGTAAGTTTTGATATTTACTTTGTTGTGAAATTTAGGGTTGAATTAATTTAGATCTGTGTGTTAAATTTGTTGTCCTTCTGATTTATTTTTTTGGGTGTTGGGCTTTTATCTAAGAATAGTATGAAATTCCATTACAAATTCTAAATAGTGTATTTGTACATAGATGGCGATATATAATCAGGGATGTTATTAAAGATATATAATTTGGTTTTTATATAATTGTTTGATTATGTACATCTGGGATTATATAATTTGAATATGAGAATTTGTGCCTCTGTTTTAATTTTACAAGTACTGTACCCATGCATTGTATGGTAATTTTTTTTATCTCAAATAAAAATAATTGAGTTTGGATGTATTAAAATATTTAAAAAAAATTATTGTATATATGTATATTTAAGTTATGTGTGTGTGTGTGTTTATAAATCATCTAAATATTATGTAAAGATCGAATAATATTGAAAATCATATAACTTGGTTCATAAAAGGATTCTTATTAGACCAAATGTACTTTACAAATTATGAAAACTTCTTTGCACACAATATTTGTAATTTTGTTACTACATTTATTTTTATCATCGATTATCAATATTTTTAAACCCTTATGATTGGTCACTCTTGATATAATAACGTACAATTGGCCACGACTGCAAACTAACTTCTTCAGGAAAAGTCCTACGTGAAAGAGAGATTGTCCTTGACTTTTGTTGATCGTCATGGCATATGACATGATTACAGGAAATTTTTGTAGTTGAAAATTGAAAGGTAACCTGGGATCAGATGGTGTGACAGTCATTCTAGGGATCAATACTAGTTCACCTGCATTGCTTCCTTAAAAAATCTTAGCCTGTACAATATGATCGCCAAGTTTTATGACAACCAACCTTTTTCCATTGCACAACATAAGGGAATGATCGATATTTCTCAACAACATGATTGGAGATTCAATTTTCAGTTTTAGCTCATGGTTTGGCAATCCAGAATATTTGATGGTGTTTGAAACTCCAGTGAGTGGTCATCCTACAATATGTCAATATCTGAGTCGGATTTACATACACTATTAGAGCTATGTTATACTTTGCATTCTCCATCATTATATGATGTCATATATTAATTAACCAAATTGATGGCATCAAGTATTGGGGCAAAAGTATCACGGCCCTCTAAATAAGCGGAGCATTCAATAGTTTTTTCAAATTGTAGATATGCGCTCGTCAAAACTAACGCAACATGGTCACCATCATCTTTCAGATCATCTGGGTTTCAATTTGAATGACACCATTGTTTGGTTCTCCAAGTATTCCATCTCCTATACTATTTATCCAGTCGGTAAATAATTTTAATTCAACACAATCAGGATCTACACTGGGATTTTGCAGCCTCATATTGGTCAACCTCAAAACTATGCAATGAATTCATAAATACGAGAAATTGATCGTAGCGTAAACAATGTCTGGTCTAGTGCCTTTTAGAATAATCGACAAAACTTGATAAAAATCTCCACCAAGAACTTTTGGTTTGCCACCAAATGGAAGTTGCATGTTAGAATTATTTTGTGATCACACCGCGTCTTTTAATATTTATTCTAGAGCTTCAAAATAATATATATGCATCGTCAGAGTTTCGTTTCAAATAATGAGCTGCGTACGCACAATTGATTCTGCAAGTGGAGTTCCAGTAAAAATATAATATGATGAATCTTGGTGGATATTAAAAAGAAACTTAAATCTAAAATGCCCAGTTCTTCCTTTTGAAAGAAGAGAAAAATCTATGCCGCTAAATATTACATTTAGAACAATTCCACATTTAGATCTAACGATCCTAGAAAGCGTCCTCCAAACAAATATTTTGCCGATCCATCCGTATCTATAGACAAAAAATACCCCCAACCTTGGTCGAATGTATGACATCTATGATTTTATCATAAACGTGGTGCTGATCAACATTCAAAATCAACCAACTTACCATGTTCTTCTTTGAGTGCCTCACGACTATACTCTAGTTCTTCACCAATAAATCTATTGCAATACATACTAGAATCGACGACATTTGGAATTGGCATGGGAGGAATATCCTTTAAACTCTTCTCATACTCTGCAATAAATTTTCAACTTCCAATCAAAACAAGGTTCTGAATTTCAGCATCACTCATTTGTAAATATGAAAATAGAAGAAGTGCATTGAAAATGGAATTAAAAATATTGGTAATAAAAATAATAGAATAGAACATAACTATTAATTTTAGAGGATAAAAAAAATGTCATTAATTGCTACTCTTGGATTCTCCCAACTTTCGTTGATTGTATAGAATGTCATCAGATAAGTCCTCCTAGGAGTTCTCCCACACTTTTTCGAAAATGCTAAAGATTTTGATGCAAGAAAGGTTGTGAATAAAGATCTCATGGAATGTACAGATCCCCAATTACTTACTTGCGATATACCGTCAATATATTCTCTATCATCTAACAACAATCCAGAGAAGAGTATGCATTTTGAAATATATCATATTACGTGTCGTTATTTTTTTTATATCATCGTGACATTGGGCTTCTTGAATTACATTTAGAATACAAAAATCATAATAGTTATCATCTGATCCTGGAGGAATATAGTAAATTCATGATATTGAGAACAAATGTAGCTACTTAGGTGTTCATTCTTTTGTTGTTGAGTTCCAAATAAAATTTTAGAAAACTCAACATAAGTCAAACTCTGTGCTTAAGAATATTTCTTATTTGCTTCGCACCAACCTAAAACCATGATATGATGTGTTGGTTTTCATTTCATTATTTCATCCAACTGATCATTATCATTATACAATATATTATGCTCTCCTATAAGATGAAAACTCAAAAGTATGATATGTGGTGTTTTATACTGGATTTCATAATTTAATATTTCCCGCACCGCTTCGCATGGAAAAATATAATGAAAATCATAATACATGTTGATCTCATCAATTTTCTTCTCCTTTGCATCCCTATCTTTGTTCTGATTGATCGTTGAAGTGACCCTATCGTTACTTTTATTGACATATTTGAATAAATCCTTGATAGATTTGGGCTGGTTAAACCATTCAACATTCAAATGAGCTCTCTATACTTCAACAATAGATAAAGATTATGTAGAACGACCCACCAGTTATCTAGTTGAACACTATTATTTGTAACAGTTCTTCCTATATTTCTATATACTAGGTAACCATCGTTATCGACACTGCTAATATTTGCATACCTCTTTGGAAAATATTATTTGCAGTTTTTACCAACCATGCAAGGAAAAGATTTTTGTAAATGACCATATGATATAGCAGAATAATATCTTTGATTTTCTTTTCATCGATAATTTCAGTTGAAATTATTCGAACAATAGCACCAACATTTGGGCATTTGTCTTTCTTTAATAGAAAAAGAAGTATGCACACATATGAAAGACCTTTCTTTTGGAATTCATAGTGATAACTAAAAACAAAATCATAAAATATAAATTAATAATAAATTAAAAAATAAAAAATATTATTAATATACTACTATTAAGTTAAATAATATGAAAACACAAAATTTTTTCATACTCACCTGAAATAACTTTTCTAAATATTTATTTATCACATAAATCTTCAATCAAAGCATCCAGCTTGAATATGAAATATTTTGAAACTATATCAGGTCAATCCTCTAGTTTTAGGGGTTTTTTTATCAACAAAGCGAACAATCTCCGACCACTTAGGATTGCACGTGAATTTAATAAATAAATCAAGATAACTTGTTCACCGACAAATTGCCATAACATCTTAGTAACTTTAAATCATAAATCGATCACTGCCCATAAATATCGCAAGCAAGACAATGTGAGTACCAATATTTGAGCCTTTTGTTTCACTTTGTAACACTACACCAGCAATCCCATTGTTGTTCTGATGTACTACAATCTTGAAAATTCAATTATCGTATATCCATGAACTATGAACTGTTGTGTGAATAGTCGACTATATAAAATAATGGGTACCTCAGTCTCTCTTTCATGCAACCGACAAGAACATAACTCTCTCTTACTCACATATTGTCTACTCTTACCTTTAGGTTTTCGTTGTTCAAACAGAGAAATATTTTCTCCGTAGTTGTCTTCCCCATAAGAAAATAGCAATGAACATTGTAGAGTAAGGTACGAATGATGCAACTTGTTGATACGTTTCAAATTACCAGATCTCTTTTCTACTATAATATCCTTGTCACCACTTTTAGGATCAAGATCACCAACAACTAATAGAGAAAACTCGTCCAATTTAAGAAGATTATGCGTCTTTCCATCCCTGCCTCTTCTCCAAAGTAAACGCAATTTCACTTCAGCAACACCATCCTCTTCAAACATTTGTTTGACCACAAAATTAAAAATAAACTCACAATAAAAACTAAAATAACATGTAAGTGATATATATATATATATATATATATATATATATATATATGTGTGTGTGTGTGTGTGTGAATACTCTTACTATTTTTAATATTAATTAGAGTAGCTATCCTAGTTATTTTTAAAAAGTTTCTACATAATTAAAAAAAGAAAATAATCCTAGGTGATTTTTAATTAAAAAAATTAAATCATTATTAATATTAAACATTATTTCATGAGATTAATTCAAATAAAAAGTATTGAATCATAATAATGTATAATAAATAACATGTGATAGCCAATAAAATAAATATTAAATTACATTGTGTTGAACATTTTTGTGCAATTTAGTTTTAAAAAATTGTCAAGTTATTTTTGGGAAAACTAACGAATTTGACATTGTTAAACTCACAATAAAAAAAACAAAAAAAAAAAAGTAAAACAAAATAACAAAAACTCACAAAATCAAAATAACATATAAGTGATTATATATATAAATGATCTTATTATTTTTAATACTAAGTATGGTATCCTAATTATGTTAAGAAATTCCTACATAATTAAAAAAATAAACTATATCACCATTAATATTAATTAGGGTATTTAATTATGTCAAGAAAATCATAGATAGATAGATAGATAGATAGATAGATAATTGTAGTTTTATTTAATATTTTTACTGATTTCAACGAGGAATAATAAAATAGTGTTAGTTTTACTATCGAGATTCAACTGGAGACATCGGATGATCAGATTTTATTGTTGATGTCTTCTCTTAACAAAGATTTCAAAAACGTAATCCAACTCCTACCGATGATCTTCCCATTGAACGGGATCCTGGTTGTGAATAGTTGATTTTCCTTTGTAGACTTGATTTTCATGGGTTTTCGAGCAACTGGTCAAGTATTGGAAACTTCTAATATTTCTGTAATTTGAATTTCATGTAATATAATATTTAGAAGTTATGTGTCGTCTCGTTATAAAAATTGACTAAATATGGTTTTTGCAGTTATTATCTTGCCTTGAAAAAAAATATCGCACCCACTATTAAGAATTCCTAACTCTACCTCTATGTTTGTGTGTGTAGTTGATATGTTTCATTGTAAATATACTTTGAGTTCTGAGCTTTAGGAGAACAAAAGAAAACTCAAATACTTATTATATTTTATACATTGGGATTTTTAGTATTATATTACATGTTTTGACATTAGTTATAATATTAAGACAATCGATTTTATACTTTTCTTTTAAGGTATTAAATATTAGTATCTTTTCAACCATAGAAGGGAGTTCTATAGGTTCTAAAAATTCAAGGGAGTTGGTTGGAAAAGTAGTGTCTAACTATGTTGGTAAGTTAGGAGGGAGTCCGGTCTTTTAATTCCAAGTAGTTCGTTAGTAGACACTATTTTAATGAAAGAGTTTTGAGAGGAAGCGAGATTCTTTCTCGTACAAATCTTTCTCTTATTTATAATGTTGTTTGCTCCATGTGGCCGTCACATAGGAGACTTGCTTATTTAGCACATATAATTTTTATAAACCACACAATTTTACGAATCATCTGGTCGACCAGGAACATATCACCTTACGGGTCCGATGCTCTTCCAAAACCGGCTGCTAAAAAAAGGGTCAAGGACCTGTCAACGATCAATCAAAAACTTTGAAAATCAATCGAAAGTCGATGTGAGAAATCGATTGAACCAACCATTTTTTTCAAAAAAAAAAAATGTAATTTAATTTAACATAAATAAAACACATTTAAATATTTCACATGTATCATCTATTTTGTCAATTAAGATTTTTCTAAGATATCGATTTTTGGTGTTTTTATATTTATTTACTAGTTGAAAAATATTAGAATATTTAAAAATATGATCACCCCTATATATTAATGCAAAATCCTCCTAACCTATGTGTCTGCTTCGTATGCTTTGTTTGACAAATAAAAAATTCTGGTGCTTCGTTTACTTATGTGTCATCCGAGCCTAATATTTACCTAATTTAATATTTTTTTTATTGTATCTTACCTAATTTATTTATTCTTTATTATGTTTTTCCTTATTCAATACTTTTCTTTGATTCTCCTAATATAAAAATAGAAATAAATCATATATAATTAGTAGATAAGATCTAAATAATTTATTTTAATTAAAAGAAACATTACATATGAAATAATTTTAATTAAAAAAACTTTATTATGAAAATAATTAAATAAATTTTATTGATAATATAATTTAAAATAATTTTATTTTTTGAGTTTCAAATATTTTATATAGGTAAAATATAAGTTATATACAATAATCTAAGAATGTAATAAATATTAGTAATGTATCCAATCTAAATATAAAAATATTAATATACTAATAATTAATAAACATTGATTAGACACCAGTACAATGCGACACGGGTTGAGAGTATGATATCTTTTGAATATCTCAAAGTATGTAACTAATAATTATTAACTAATTTATTCTAAACATTAATATATAATAATTTAATAATAATTATTATTAATTAAATAGATATTAGACACGGGTTTAGAATGTGACGCCTTTTGAATTTTTGTAAGTATATAACTAAGATTTAATGAATTTAATTTAAACATCAAATAAAAAATTATTTAATATTTATAATAACTAATAAATAGATTAGACATGTACAAGGTACGGTTGGGAATAATTATTTTAATTTTTTTATTTAAATTTAAAATTCAATAATTATCACAAATATTTTTTATATTTATCTTTTGATAAGTTCTGTGTAATACACGGGTGTTAAACAAGTATATATTAATACAAAATCTTCTTAATCAATGTGTCTGATTCGTATGTTTCATTTGGATAATAAAAAATCTTGGTGCTTCGTTTGCTTATGTGTCATACGAGCCTAATATATACCCAATTTAATAATTTTCTTTTACTATATCTTGCCTAATTTAATATTTTCTTTTTATTATATTTAGTCTAACTTAATAGTTTTCTTTTATTATATTTTGTCTAATTCAATAATTTTCTTTTATACTCCTAATATAAAAATATAAATAAGTCATATGTAAGTAGTAGAAAAAAAGTCTAGATTAATTATTTTAATTAAAATATAAATTACATATGAAATAATTTTAATTACAAAAACTTATATATGAAAATAATTAGTAAATTGTATATATAATAAAAGTTGAAATAGTTTAATTTTGAAATTTTAAATATTCTGTATAGGTAAATTATGATATATTTGCAGTAATTGGAGTATGTAATTAAATATTAGTAATGAACTCAATCTAACTATAAGAAAACAAAATTATATAATAATAATATTTATTAGACAATGACACATCGCGAGAGGCTTGAGAGTATGACACCTTTTGAATTTTTCAAAGTATGTAACTATTGTTACTAACAAAATTAACTTAAACATAATAATATAAGATAAGTTAATAATAATTAATTAATATAGATTAGAGACGGGTTGAAAATGTGTCATCTTTTGAATTTTTATAAGTATGCAAATATATTATTAATGAATTTAATCTGAATATTAAAATACAATATTAATCAATAATTATAATAATTAATAAGTTGAACACGGCACGGGTTGAGATACACATCCTTTCAGTTTTTTATTTTAAATTTAAAACTTTATAATTTTTACAAATACTTTTTATATTTAATTTTTTATAAATCTCGTTTAATATACGAGTGTTAAACTAGTTTAATTATATTGAACTACGGTTGAACTTGCGAACTATTGAACCAGCATGTAATTTCACTAATTCGATGACCGGTCCAATTTTCATAACCTTATAAATTCCTTCAGCCTAGATTCATAATACTTGTTTCAGCTAAAAAAATTGGTTTGTTCTACAAATTCTTTAGACAATTTTCAACAATAACCTTCCATTTTACTCTTAGTCATTTTCCATGATGTATGTGGATCCTTTTTGTGAAAAATGTGAATAATATTTTAATAAAAGTAATATAATTATTTATTTCTAATTCTTAATTTACTTCCTTAATTATTGCGAGCAATGAACTGTTGAGAAGTGGTGGAATATACAAGGGGCCTCACAAGATTGTGTCGAACCTGGTTTAGCACCCGAATCACAATATATGTAATAATTATGATAAAGTTTCTAGATTACATTATTCAATAATTTTAACACACTCAAATATAATAAGTTTAATCCAGAAAATCTTTTGCACAGATAACACATAATCCAAACCCTCACGGGTTTCATAAATTTGGGGAAATAAAATAAAATAAAATAAAGGAATCTGGAGACCCAAGTCAACTTATTGCTGTCACACAACATGGTACAGTATTATCGTAGCATGAGAATCCTTTTTGACTTTGACAAGCATTTGAAACTAAACAAATACTCAATTTGTAAGTCAGTGATTTTAAAATATTTCGAAAAAGTAAAAAATGATTCAAAGCAGTAATTTGAGATATCTTCGTTTGAAGCTTTAAACTAATTATATAAAAACCATACGTTGAATGAGTCGTTTGAGCATGAGGAATATTTGCAAAGATCAAAGATCATGTTCCCCAGTGGTAATAAACAATTAAATCTTGATAATGATAATTTGCTGTCACACGGTGAGAGACCGAGTGAGCGCGTTTTTTCCCCTAGAAGTGAGAGTGAAGTCCAGAGTGATAATAATAAGGGAAAGAGTAGATAGGCGCACGAGTCCATCTTAGCACTTTGATCAATTTTTAAGAATCGGACATGATATAAAGCACTCTCATCAAACTTTAGTAATTGGTCATGCATTAATTATATCGTTGGGAAGACAGACATATAAGCACTTCTTCTTCTTCTTCTTCTTTTTTTTTTTTTCTTGAGTAGTTTTAAGTATATCAACTTCCCTTTTTTGATTTATTTGGGCTACCGATAAGAAGAAATTACGGAAACTACAAGAGTTCAAACCTTGATTATTGGCAATACGAAAGAGTATAATAAATCCAATTCATAATTTTAAGCGACTTTACAAACTCAACAAAAACGAGTAAAGAAATCACCATCGAAACTAACACTTCAACTTCAACCACAAAAATTGTTAAAACAACCTCAAAAACCAACCCCCAATTCAACTACACCTCGCTGGTCTAAAGAAAAGAACACCACAAATAATTGGCAATTAAATTCCAATAAGCATGTCACAATCGTTCTTAAAACTTAATTCCCATCAACTAATCTTACTTTTTTCACTAGAACGAAGGGGTAGTTAAAACAAAAAAGTGGTCACCATATTTAACCAAAGATGGATAAAAAGAAATTATATCAATACAACAATTTTAACGGATCTCCGTACATTTCGGGAGAAAAAAACAACTAAAATTACTGTTACATCAGGCAGGCTCCAGAGCTCACATATTCCACGACTCCAGAGTGGGAAAGCTACAGACAGAGTCAAATAAACGCTCAGCCGCGGTTGCGACCCGACTATCTGCCGACACCGGTGGCGGAGACACCTGAGACGAAGACGATCCGTCCAGAAAAAAAGCCGATGTGTCCAGCGTTGGCAACAATCCGCCATCCCAATTTACTCCGTTAATTCGCCCCGGCTCCAACACCGYCGGCTGCTCATCCAAGCCGCCGAACCTCACGCCGGTCACCCGCTGCACCATCTGCCTGAAATTCTCCGGATCCGCGACGATAAACGTCGTCGTCGCCGATCGCTTCGAACCGCGTGGTTTCCGCTTCGCCACCCTCCCGGACGGCGGAACGCCGCCGCGGCGCTGCCTCGAGACGGCAATTTCGCTCTCCGAACCGCCGGAAACAGTCGGCGTATGAGCTGGCCTAGAAAACAGAGACTCGACGATCTCAGCCGAGAAAACGTCGCCGTGAGAGGAGTCACCGGAGAACGAGCTCTGCAAAGCCGCCGTCTGCGTTTCGATTTCCTCCGCGAACTCATCGGAAAACCAAGCATCGGAGAACGCCGGCCGGAACTGCCACGGCTGCTCCGTCATCAGATTCTCGTAAGACGCCATTTTAATTATAGATTTATTTAACCTCAATAAGTACAGCAAAAGAAAGAAAAAAATTAATTAAATAACTAAAATGCCTAATTTTTATCCTAGGGAGATAGAATGAGTCGATTAGGCTTATGAGGAACATATAAATCGCGAGAATTGGTATATATATGTAGTTTCAGAGTTTGTTGCAGTGTAGTGAAGAAAGGTTTATGGAGAGGTGGTGAAAGTTGGGGGGTTTTATAAATAGGGCGGTGGTGGGAACAAGAAGGAAACGCGTTGCTTCAAGACACGCGGCGGGCTAACATGTGAGAAAGCTACACCCATGTTTGTTCTGCTACTAAAAATAATGAATTTCAATATTTGTTTGCGATTGAATTAAAATTCTTAGTAACCTATTCGATCATTTTTTTCATCTAATTATTGTCATGTATTGTTTCTAAATATAGATATTTCATAGTATTGTAACTTTGCGTTACACAATTATTTTTTATTTTATTTTTATTTGAAATAAAAATAATTGGATTTGTATGAATTAAAATATTTAATTAAGTTATTTTACTTATTTATAGCTAAATTTTATATGGCAAACACTTGTGTTAGTTCAGATTAACGGGTCATGACTTGTTAGGCAATCTGACCCGATACTGTAATGTATTAGTTTTTGTACTGTGATGTATTAGTTTTTGTATTGTAAAGTATTAGTTTGTATTAATATGAAATTTTGGCCTAACGGATGATCCATTAGTCCGGCCTAACAAGAGTGTTGCCCATTATATATATATATATATATATTATATATATATATATATATATATATATATATATGTGTGTGTGTGTGTGTGTGTGTGTGTGTGTGTGTGTGTGTAGGATCATGTGAGAATGGATCCGTGGGTGAGAAATGAGAATGAATCCTAACCAATCATTTTAATCACAATCAGCAGTTGACTTTTATAATTAAAAATAAAATAAAATCGAAACTGGAAAATGGAAAAGAGAATCGCAAACTTACCTGCGCCTCCCGCTGCACCGCAGGACATTGCTGCTGGGCCACGGCCTTGGAGATGCCAGTGGCTGGAGCGACCGACTGCTGGGCAAGCGGTGACTACCTCGAGACGGCGGCGTGGCTGCGGCGGATGGCAACAGGAGTGGCGGCCGTTTGGCCGTTCGAATTTCAGGCCCAGATTCCAACAGCTCAAGGAGCTTTTCCGGTGGGTCTCCGCTGCCGTCGGCTTCGTCTATTCGCGGGGCAAAGTTTGACGCCGGCGGTGGTGGCCGACGAGGCCCGAAACGCAAGCCCTCAATTCGATTTAGGGCCTGGGTGAAAAAAAAACCCTCTTTTCCCCTTCGCCATTTCAATCGATTTCACGTCCTTGAGATTCCCCATCCTCCGCCACGCCCAACGCCGCCGGGGCTCGTGAACCCGCTGCTGAGGATCCAAATCCCACCTATCAACCGTCCGCTAAATAAATAAAGGTGTTCCACTTTCTTCTCTTTTACCAGAAAATAAAAAAGAAAAATGCTCTGCTCTGCGCTACTCTGCATGATATCTTTTAAGCAGTGGAGCTGTGCAGAGTATTTTCTTGTTTATCCTAAAGTTGCAACAGAGAATATTCAGGAAAAGAAGATGAAATTCTATGCTGCAAAAATTATAATTGAATAAACTCTTGCTTATAGGTATTTGTTTGACTTAATGGGTCTTTGGTTGTTTTTGCTTGCTTGAGTTGTTGATTTGGGCCTGAATATTAAATATTTGGTAGCTTGATCTGAACCTTAATTTGTATGTTTATTAATTTGTTTTTGCTTTCTTGAAGATGCATTGTTTTCCTTACGCTTCACATTTCAAATGTCTAGTTTATGATGTGTTTCGTGCACAACAACAACTGAATAAGCCCTCTTAATGAGACACTTTTACGAGATGGATTGGAATGCGAGGTGGGATTGGGAAAATCTTGTCGGGTTCAATAGGAAGGCCCCCGAAAGTCCCAAAAGGCCGCAACTATTAGACTGGATGATTGTCGATGATGGTGAAATCGTTGGTGCTGATTGTGGCATTGTTTCTTCAGCCAAAAGCTCGCTCTCAGCTTCTACCGACTCTTCAGTTAAGCTCATGACGTTCGAGGGCTTTTCGGGAAACTTCGGCAAGAAAATGGAAATGAAACGAAATGCGGAGCCACTGATCGGTCTGAAACTCGGAAAGCGAACGTATTTCGAGAATAACGGTGCGTCTTTTTAATGAGCTTCGATTATTAATAAGCTTTTTTTTTTTTTGTAATATGTGCTAGATATACACAATTCTTGAATGGCTCTTTCTGGTCTCTTCCTATCATTTGCTGCCCATGGAGAAATCTTTTCTTGATATTATTTAATTTACTGATTTTCTGCAGATTTACACGCGGCCATTTACATTGCTGCCCGTATCAGCTGTTGAGGGTCCAGGAAATAAGTACGTACTTAAAACTAATTAATCACAAACAAAGTCCTTCAAAATAAATGTAACCACTTCTATTTTTCTTTTGACATCAAACATTTTGTCTTCAGAGTGATGTAAACCTTACTAGACCATGGATAATCGGGGACCGTGGCTCCATTTGCCGGACAACGAGTTGAAGACGAACAACTGGGAACTATTTTGTGCATATAGTTATGAACTAATGTGCAGGCGCGTATGAACTAATGTGCAATTTGATGTGAACTAATGTGCACGTAGTAGAACTAATGTGCAGTACATTCACTTTTTTATGGCTAATGTATATTTGTATCTTTTGTTTGTGTAAGCACTCTTGTCTAAGTAGCAGAAACTGGAACATAATGTTTATTATGTTTTGATGTCTATTTCTTGTTATTCTGTTTGTTCATAAGTGGAAGAGATTTTTTGCGACTCAAAAAAGCTGTGTTTTGCATATTTAAATTTTTTAATAATAGTCTTGGTGAGGGAAAGACAAATATTTAAGTTTCTAAATTTCTAACTTCGATGGTTGCACTTTTGGTTGGACAAATGTTATTGCATTACTTGTGTAAATGATATCATTACAATCCGATCATCGGGTTGGATTTGTCATTAGACCTAAATTAAGCATTGTCAATGTACGATAAGGAAATATGTAAGCATATTTAAATACAAGATAACAAGCAAATAGAGAAAGAAAACGTCAACAATGTCTTATTTCTGAATCTCAAACAAAACTATAGTCATTAATTTGTACGAAAAGCCCAAAAGACCATCACCTAAAATAGGAATTTATAAAATACCATTGTGCATAAATTATTTCATATTGTGCAAAATTTATTGATCGGTTGTGCAAAAAATCATACTTGTTTGTGCACAATCTACGTCGCAAAATCAAGAGTAATAAAAATAAGAAAATAATATGAAGGGTCTTGAACTCTGCAATTGCTCCTTTCTTTTACATAGTCTTGAAAGCTAAAAATAAGAGGTAGGTGTCATGACCATAGTTTGTCGAACAGGCTCACAATTGTGGGAAGAACATTCAACATCACCTGDAAAAVCTCGCATTCAATCAGTGCACAAAACAATACATGCCACATATAACACGACAGAAAAATAAATCACACGACAACCACATCAGACAACGACATGTACAAACTTTTTTAAGATTTCACGACACGTGAAAAACACCATTCAGTACGGACGTGCACAAGGGAACATGCTAATGTGCACAAAATGACACTGAATTGTGCATAAAACAAATCAGACAGCAACCACATCAGATGACGACATGTACAGATTTTTTTAAGACTTCACGACACGTGCAAAGCACCATTCAGCACGGACGTGCACAAGGGAACACACTAATGTGCACAAAATGACACTGAATTGTGCACAAAACAAATCAGACAGCAACCACATCAGACGACGACATGTACAGATTTTTCTTAAGACTTCACGACACGTGCAAAACACCATTCAGCACGGACGTGCACAAGGGAACACACTAATGTGCACAAAATGACACTGAATTGTGCACAAAACAAATCAGACAGCAACCACGTCAGACGACGACATGTACAGATTTTTTTTAAGACTTCACGACACGTGCAAAACACCATTCAGCACGGACGTGCACAATAAAACACACTAATGTGCACAAACTGACACTGAATTGTGAACAAAACAAATTAGACAGCAACCACATCAGACGACGACACTCACATTTTTTTTAAGACTTCACGACACGTGTAAAATACCATTCAGCACGGACGTGCACAAAGGAACATACTAATGTGCACAAACTGGCACTGAGTTGTGCACGAACAAATCAGACGACAACCACAGACGACGACGACATGTACATATTTTTTTAAGACTTCATGACACAGTGCAACACACCATTCAGCCTGAACGTGCACAAGGGAACACATTAATGTGCACAAACGGACATTGAGTTGTGCACAAAAAAAATCAGACAACAACCACAAACGAAATACAAATGTGCACAAAGCACATAACACCTACATCATCTAAAATGACATCAATCCACAGAATGCATATGACTGTTTGATTAATAATCAAATAGTAGCCACATAGTCTTGAGGTGCGTGCGAAACCCAGTATAAGTGTATGTTAATAATATGACAGGGTCATGTAGTTTGAGAACACCAACAATATACGATTTATAGAGATTTTATAGCAATGAAATGATTTGAATCAAGTGCACATCTCTGTTGAAGCTCTACATTTCAGTTATTCAACTTAATAATCTATAAAAAAAATTTATAAGTTTTCTCATGAATCGATGCATACAACAGTAGAAACATATACACAACTGCACCAAAATTTAAATGGATAAATAATCTCCAATAAACCTTAATTGAAAATTAACCTCATAAATTTCGAAGTGCAAAAAATCTAGAACAAAACTAGCCTCAACCATCTCCAAATATGAAAAAAAAAAGGGGGGGTGCAAATCAAATGAACTATTCCAAGAAAAAAAAAAAGAAATTGGATGAATTACATTACATTAAATAGAATAATACCTCATTCATATTCAATCGAAGCCATTATGATGTAACTTGGAGAAACTGGACCAAATCGAGCAGTGCCTTCAAAATCAAAGCTCATAGAAACTAGGAAAAATAGAGAAGGTAGGGAGCTTGCGATGACAACCAAATCGAGCAGGAGACCAAAACTTTCGATGACAACCAAATTTTCGATATGCGATCAAAAGTTATCAAAAAATAGGGTTCTTCGTGGAGTTGCAAGCGGGTTTTAATTGATTTATTTTCCTTGAGAAATCATAGCAGGCCGAATACATTACGGGCCTGGGACTTATTCTCAGTTGATGAAGGGCCTCTTAATTTTCTTATTAGATTAGAACCATTAGATTAGATTAGTTATAATGGTTAGGATCCATTCTCATTTCTCACCCACGAACCTATTCTCACCGGAACCTAACCCTATATATATATATATATATATATATATATATATCATTTAATTATTATTTAATGATTGGATAGTATTGGAAATTGTATAACTTAGTTCATAAAAAGATTGTTATCACACGCAATATATATTACAAATTATAAAAAACTTCCTTATACATAATATCCGTTTTTTTGTTATCATTGACGACTAATATTTTTAAACCCCTACTATTGGTAACTCTTGATATAGCAACGTACAACTTGCCATGACTAACAACTGGTTTTTTCAGGAAAAGTGGAACTTGAGAGAGAGACTGTCCTTAACTTTTGTTGATCATCATGGCGTATGACACGTTCATATGAATTTCTTGTCATTGGGATTTGAAAGGCAACCTCGAATCAGATGACATGACAATCATTTTAGGGAGCAACAACAACTCATCTGCATTGCTTCCTTGAAGAATCTTAACCTCTACAATATGATTCTCAAATCCTGTAACAACCAACCTTGTTCCATTACACAACCCAAGGGAATGATCGATATTTCTCAATAACATGATTAGAGTTTCAATTTTCAGTTTGAGCTCATGGTCTGCAAATCCAAAACATTTGACGGTGTTTAAAAACTTCCGTGAGTGGACGTCATGCAATATGTCAATATTTGAATCGGGTTTGCACGCACTATCAGAGATCAGATATACTTTACATTCTCCACCATTCTATGACGTCATATATTCATTAATCAAACCGATGTGTTGAGAATTTATTCTTGGCAATAATTCATTTTTTAGTTGTTTGCCTTTCTTGGGCACAAAATAAATTAGGACTCTAGATTTTGTCTAGATTGTGTGTAAGACTTTATTTAGTTTCCTAGATTGTATTTAGGATTTTAGGATTGTCTATTTAAGATAATAGAAGACAAGACTTGGAATACACTTTTTGGACGCATGGAATTGAAGAAACAGGCGACGCAAATCACCGAGCAAGAACACAAGCAAGTAACATACTTGAAGACATTGTCCGAGATCAAGAAGGTCTTCGAAGTTGCGTGACCAACGGAGAAGATCATCCATCTAGGCGACAAGTATTTTAGTATCACATGTTTGATACTATAGTTTTCACATATTACTTCATATCTTTTTGTATTATTCTTGAACAAAGAAAAATAATATAGTTTCCGGATTTGTACACCCAGATTCACAAGTATTTCTACTTGTGAACTGAACTTAAATTGATGTGTTTCTCTTTTATATTTTCGCTGCTTATTTACTTTAAAAACTCTGGTTGATGTTACTTTCGATTTTGGTAACATCGAAAGCTACATTAGTTACTGATACTTATTTTCAATAATCATAAACCTACAAATTAATAATTGGCATCTAGAGCGGGTTGCTTAACGTACTAAGTATCGATCCTTATTTGTCAGGTGTTATGGATGCTCAAGGCAATCCAAGGCCTCCGATTCTCAATAGAGAGAACTACTCTCTTTGAAAATAGAGGGTGCAGTGGCATATTAAGAATATCGATGAACGTGCATAGAGAACCATTCTTATTGGATGGGAGAAACCACGTGTTATTGATGGGGAGGGTGACACCATCGACAAGAAAGAAATAGATTGGGCTGCTGATGAAATAGCTGCTTCAAATTGGAATTCCAAGTGCATCAACACCCTCTACGAATATGTTGATTCAAGCCACTACAAAATTATCAAGAACTGTGAGTCAGCAAAGGATGTGTGGGATGCATTATAAAGGGTGTGTGAAGGAACCTAGAGCGTGAAGAGATCAAGACTAAGAATGCTGACTTCTACCTTCGAGACAATGAGGATGGATGAAAAAAATCCATTATAGACTATGCCATGAGGCTCTCAGACATTGCAAATGAGTGCGGAGAACTTTGCGAACCTATAACAAACTCACGTCTTGTGGGAAAGCTACTTAGATCCATCTCAAAGAAATTCAATATTAAGGTGGTGGCCATAGAAGAATCCAAGAACACAGACGATCTAGATTTCGATGCTCTAGTTGGCGCACTCAAGACATTTGAGATGGAACATCTTGGTTCCAACTGAAAATAGAAGAATGTTGCTCTTTTCTCTGATGTTAACTCCGATAGCAATGATGAAGATTTTGATTTGAAAGGGTTTCTGAAAAAGATCGAAACTACCACTTTTGAAGAGTACAAGAAGCTGAGAATTGAACATAAGCAATTATTTGTTAGTTGGGGAAAACAAGTACTCAAGGTCAATGATCTTATGATTAAGGTGGACAAACTCACCAAGGAAAAGGACGATCAACTTGCCATAATCGTCCGATTGGAGTCATCACTCACAAAAAAGGATGCTGAGCTAGTACATGTGGAAACTGAACTGAAGAAGGTTCAAGGAACCATTTCAAAACTCAACAAGGGCAAGGCAAAGCTTGACGAAATTCTGGATATGAGTTTATTTATAATGTCAGCAGTCATGAAAAGCAACACTGATCAAGTTACTAAAACTATAAATTGATTTTTTAAACCTTTTTAGGTCATGTTTTTTGGCATCATTTAGGACATTCATACTTTGAGAAGATGTCTACTTGCTTTGTGTTTTATTGCTTGTGCTTGTGTCTATCTTGAATTCTCTTAATTCTGTTTTGAATCTTGCTAACCAAGTGTTTCAGTGGTGTTGTAATTGGATGGTTGGAAAGTTAATAAAGGGATTAATTTGGTGAGTGAAATATCACGTTGCAAATGATTATTATACTTTGGTGATGGTTTAATTGATAAAACTCGATTTTTTGGTTGATTTTATGGAAGAGATGTGTGATTTATTTTTCCAAATTAATGAGATAGTGGTTAAATCAGTTTGTGATCACGAGTCCTAGATTAAGGGGGAGTGGGTTTTGGTTTCTGGAAGGAAAGGGATTATTGTTTAGGCTTGAAATCGGTTTTTGGGTAAATAAGGGAGGTTTTATTTTTTACTCTTCTTTTCTCTCTTCTGCAATGGTCACTTTTTGGCCAATATATAATCCCAGATTTCTTACCGTTCCTTCTCCTTCTCCATAATCCTCCTGAAAATTGAACTCGCTATCTCTCATATTTCACACTCTCTCTATCGAATTGGTTGTGTTTGTTTGTGCTTTCCTTTATTTATAGGATGTACAAACCCTCTTCCAGAGCTACCCGCCGGCGTGCAAACTTCCACCAGCGAACATGTTCCGTTTAATCTTCCAAAAATCGGTGGCTTGGACATCCGCGCTGAAGTAGATGGTGCTTTTCCTACAATCCATCACCGATTACAACATCTCCGGTTCCCTTGCCGCTGCACGAGTCTCAAGATGTTATTTCTATTTCTACGCCGCTCGACGCCATTCCAGAAGAACAGGTGTTTCTAGGGCAGTCGGAAAATGAGATCGACATTGACAATCCACCAGATTTGTCGTTCATCGCAGCCACTTTTGGCCGGGTTAAGAACCCGACCCTGAAGAGATCACGGGGGCTGCGCAACATCCCTTCGGGCGTGGTGCCGCCGGCCGTCCCAAAAAGTCAAGTAGGCCTGAGGCGCAATGTGCCAATTGAGCACATAAACTTTGCTGAGGACGTCACCATCACGACAGACTCTGATGATGAAGAGCATGTGCCTGCTGCCCCTGTTGCTGCTCCGATGACCTCATCAGCTCCTTGCTTGGCAAAGACGGCGACTCCTCGTCGGAAGCAGACTGTCAAGATGGCTGACAAGAAGAATCCCCCGACATCCATCAAAGTTTCACCGGGTGTCAAGTTCCTCCAGGCCGATTGCTGCTAATCCCCCTCCTCCTGTTCGTGTGGCTCAACTTGAGTTTGATCCTGATCAGTTCAAGTACTCCTCTGATTCTTCTTATGATATTCCTCTTTGTGACTTCGTGTCCAATTTGAAGGAAGAAAGGAAGAATCCAAAGCTGCAAAGAAGGTCAGTGTTAGTTCTCATGTTCGTTACCCAAAACCAACATCTCCGGCAACCACATCTGCCACGTCCTCTAGTTCTGCCTTTACTGATGCTGCTTCTCCTGATCATGACTCGATCCCATCTGATACCACTGCTCATTCCTATACCTCTGCTGGCACTCCCTCTCAATCCTTTGAGATTGAAGACATGGAACCATTCTCCACGAGGTTCTTGACTGTTGAAGCCAAGGAGTTGTTTACTGAGTACCAAAACCGGGACTTACTTGCTGAGCGCAGAGTTCCCGTTGAAGTCTTTGAGAAGCAGAATTTGATTGCTTTCTTTTAGCATAAAGGTATGTACTCCAATGTCTCCACAGCTATGCCATTTGTCCGCGATATAATGGTGTCTTCCATTGCTGATCCCAACTCTGTAAATTATGGAAAAGATTTTGTGCATGGTCAATTTTATTGTTTTACTCCTGATTAATTGATGAGCTATTTGAGACTGAGGTGTATTGTGGTGACTCTACTGTATATGACATGAATGAGGTCATCATGTTTCTGTCTGGTGGTCTGTTGAACACATGGCATGAGCAGTTGTCGAGCACGCGTCTCTCCTCCCTCTACTCTGTTCTACACAAAGTGGCCATTTATAACTGGGTTCCCTCTAAGAATACTACGTGTGTTACGCGACCTCAGGCTCAGTTTTTGTACAAGCTTGTCTGGGAAATCAAGTTTAGTTTTGGGCAGCACGTGTTCGATGTGATTACTAAGTTTGCCACAACCAAGTCTGCCTCCTCCTTGTGCTTCCTTCCCTTATCTTTAGTTTGCTTGAGAATGAGAATGAGAATGAGGGTTCTGGTGTTCCCAACACCAGTATCAACATGGTTAGGTTTTCTGCTCAGGTTATTCGTGCTCAAATTACTTTGATTGACAACCAAATCACCCAGTTGCATGCGCTTCGAGGCACCTTCTTGGAGGCCCTTTTGCTTTCAGGCCAAAAAGGGGGAGATGATGATGATGAAGATGCCACGGTTGAAGATGAGGTTGATGCTGCTGCTGACCACACTGCTGATGGTGAAGCTGCCGAGAGAGAAGAGGAGGAAGCGGGTTCTTTCAAGGAACAGAGAATTGAAGAAGATTATGAAGTTACTAAGGAAGAGAAAGGCTAATGATGCAGAGACGTCTTCAAGGAAGTCGAAGAAGGCTATACTTGTTTAGCTCTATGTGTTTCTGTTTGATGATTGATAAACAATGTTTGTTTTTATGATTTGGTTTTATTAAACAATGATCACTTGTTTAGGGGGAATTTTCTAATTCAGGGGGAGTCTTAGTGTTTTAGTTTGAACATTTTGTTGCGTCGTAGTATTTATCCAGAAAGGTAAAAGGGGGAGATTGTTGAGAATTTATTCTTGGCAATAATTCATTTTTTAATTGTTTGCCTTTCCTGGGCACAAAATAAATTAGGACTCTAGATTTTGTTTCCTAGATTATGTCTAGGACTTTATTTAGTTTCCTAGATTGTATATAGGATTTGTTTTACTTGTTTACCAAGTTTAGGATTCTAGGATTGTCTATTTAAGACAAGACAAGACAAGACTTGGAATACACTTTTTGGACGCACGGAATTGAAGACCGAGAAAGAACACAAGCAAGTAACATACTTGAAGACATTGTCCGAGATCAAGAAGGTCTTCGAAGTTGCGTTACCAATGGAGAAGATCATCCATCTAGGTGTCAAGTATTCTAGTATCACATGTTTGATACTATAGTTTTCATATATTACTTCATATCTTTTTGTATTGATCTTGAGCAAATAAAAGTAATATAGTTTTCGGGTTTGTACACCCAAGTTCACAAGTACTTTTACTTGTGAACTAAATTTAAATTGATGTGTTCCACTTTTATGTTTCCGCTGCTTGTTTACTTTAATAACTCTGGTTGATGTTACTTTCGGTGTTGGTAACATCGAAATCAACATCAGTTACTGATACTTATTTTCACTAATCATAGACCTACAAATTAACATGATGACATCAAGTGTTAGAGAAAGAATAACACATTGTTTTGCATGTAATTGTGGTGTTTTTCTCGTATTTTTAATTAGGATTTTATGTTGATTTTAGTAGTTTTTGAGTCGAGTTTTATTAGGTTTTTCATTTGTTTTCTCGTTTTGTTGTTTTTCGTGTTTCTTTTTGATTTTATACTTAATATGGTTATTTTAATCATAATTAATTAATTTTATGTTCAAATTAGGTATTTTGAAGTATTCTGGTCTGGATATGGTCGAGTATGGGCTTACGAGTGGAGTTTTTAGCGGAATCGGGCCTCGATTTGAAGTATTATGGCTGACACTGGGTACGTGTTACGACACTGGGTTACCCAGTGTCCGACAGCGCCCTGCCGACGCCTGCCGAGACCCAACGTCGAGCCTGCCCGACGCCTGCCACACCTGCGCGCCACAGCTGCCGAGAGCGCCGAGCGCTGTCGAATTGACTGCCGAGAGCTATCGATCGACTGCCTAGCAGTTGAATCGACTGCTCGACAGTGTGTTTCCGCCACCGCCCGTCCTGCCGAGAGCTGTCGATCAACTGCCGTTGCCAGTCGATCGATTGCGCGCCCATACCTGCCGAGCACTTACCGACGCCTTGCCGAGCCGCCCAGCCATGCCCGCAAATGCCTGCCGACAGCGGACCGGCCACTCCCCCCAGCACTGAGCCAGCTCGCCCAACTTCGAACCATCTCGCCCAACACCCGAGATAACCGAGCCATATCAACCCAAATGGTCTAGTTAGACCATTTTGGGTCAAATTTGGTCAAATATGGGAAATCCAAGCTTACATGTGATAATTGACCAATTTACCTCTAATTAGCTTGTATAAAGAGATAGACTCCTTTCCTTAGAAAAAAACACCTCCTCCAAACCCAAGCTTAGGTTTGGGATTTATTCTCTCTAGCTCTTAGACTAAATTTTCAAGCTTTTTGCCTTGGGTTTGTAAGCTCAAGAAGGATTCAAGTACTTCCTTGAATTTTTAATTCCTTGCAATTTCAATCAAGCTTTTGAATTCTCTCTTTAATTCTAGTAAGTTTTCTTTTAATTTCATGCTTTGTTCTTCATTCTCTCTTTAATTCTAATAAGCTCTCTTTAGAATTTGTGCTTGATCTTATGAATCGTCTAAGGAATCTAGTTGAGGGACACACCTAGATCATAGATCGAGGCCTAGATCGTTTAATTTCACGCAATTTCATATGTTTCATGCATTTTCTTCATTTTTATGCCTTTTGTCTTAGCAACTTGAATTCATGTTAGATCATAAGAATTGGCTATGGAATCTAGATGAGTGATATGTCTAGATCATAGATCGGGTCTTAGATCATCTTGATTTTGAGTTTTTCACATGCTTTATTTGCAATTTAATTTTCATGCATAGTTTTAGGTTGAGTCTTAGATCTTCTCTTTGTTACTTGTTATTTTTCATAAAGTTTTAAAATTTCCCGTCCATTTTCATTGCTTTATCTATTTGTGCTTTCAATTTACGAAAATTCGCATTATTCAAGTTTTTATGTTCATGCAAGCATTGTTGTATCTTGAGCATGCATGCTTGTACTTGATGAGACATTGCTTGTTCTTGCTAAATTTTTGATTTTGCTTGCATTCTCATTGAAGGCATACGACCGAGGCATTCTACCCACTTGCTATTTCAATTCCTAGAATAGTTTAATTAGTTTACTTGTTTATTTTCATTTTCCTTTTAATTTCCAAACCCTGAAACACCTTGAAACTTACAATTGAATCGATTTTCGATAATACCAAGCCAAATGAACCTTTAATTTCCAAAACCACAAAAAACTACACTTCAAAATGGCGCCGTTGTGACTCGGCTTGGTTAAGGCTTTTGATTTGGTTGTAGTTTCATTGTGTTTTTAGCTTGCTTTGTTATTTGATGTTTTTGTTAAGTATGTTAGGTACTTCTAACTTTGGTGGATATATTCCCGACATGGGAGGGCATGGTGCAAACCATGTCGGGAATGGAATGATGTATAATGGCCTTGGAAACTTGGGAGGGCATGGTGCAAACCATGTTGCCAATGGTGGTTTTGGTTATGGGCAACCCGGCATGGGAGGGCATGGTGCAAACCATGTCGGGTTTGATAGTTTCTCGGGCGTGAATGGTTCCTTGGGTGGTTATAGAGCTCCAAATTCCTATCCGAACGTGCAAGCCCCGACTTCCGGACCATATGGCTACGATGCTCCACAATATTATCCGAATACGCCGAGCCCGAATTTCGGCCCGTTTGGATCCCCACCCAGTTATAATTTCAATCCGATGATGAATATGACTCCGAGTGGAAATGTGGGTGGTGGATATCCGAATCCCGTCCTGTATAGCGATTCTTATCCTCCCAATGTCAATCAAGCCCCGATTGGTGCCACTACTAATGCCCAAGATCTCGATGCTTATGCGTACTTTGGAGGTTTGAGCTCCGATGCACCCCCCGTCCACACTATGGGAGATTTTAACCAATCCTTTCAGGGACGTTTCATCCTCCCGAGCCAAAATCTTCTCCACCGACGTATTCTAAGGCAATCAAAGCTTTATCCTCTTATGATCTCGAGGCTTATGAGTTGTTTGGAGGTCCGAGCTCCAATATCGAAAGTGGCCCCCCCATCCGCACTATGAGGTATGTTAATAGACCTTTTGTATATGTGCATGGTGTGGAACGTGTGGTCATGATACCGAGTCTTGCTTTTCCCTTCCCACGTTCAACTTGTCGATGCCTCGTTTGGAGGATGTGTATGGGGGTCATGGATATCAAGCGGGACCCACTTGTGCTATACCTTCTTTTGCTCCACCGCCGACTCATAATCCTCTTGTTACTCCTCACGTGGGCCCACTTATCCCGGTGATTGATCCTACCCCACTCTCCGATCCGACCCTCATGCTCGCTATGTAATCTTTTCCCGTAGCATCGGACTCACTCGATACTATCCTCGATAAGTGTGGGGTGGTTGATAATAAGGTCATCTCACCGTCAGAGGAGGGGGTGTTTTCAATTCCGAGTGTTCTTACTCCTCTTGATTCCACCCCCGTGGACCTCACTTTGCTTTCTCTTTCAAAAAATTCTATTATCGATCGGATATATATGGACATGATCGAAGGTATAGTCGAGCAAGCTTATATGGAGGAAAAGACCAATGAGGATGTGGTTGGCCCAAACGTCGATATTGAAGGATGTTGTGAAGATGAGCCCCTTGTGCTACATGATAAGTCCGTTGTGCCTCTATGTGACCCCGATTTGTGTGTAGATAATTCTCGATGTGTCATTTGGGGCAACGACAATCTTTTAGAGGGGGAGGTGGGGGTTATTGATGATAAGCTTGGAAAAGTTGACGATTATCTTGAGAAGGATGAGGAGAGCAAGTCGATTATTATCCTTGCAAACTCGCACCGAGAATAAAAGGAGGAGAGGATGGCTGAAGGGTTTAAAATTCTTAAGGATGCTATCGGGTGGAGACCCGGAGTGATTGAGGGAGTTAGCCCTTTGAATTCGAGTTTTGATGAAATGGTTAGAGCCGGGATGTGGAGGTTGCTATTGGAGGGCTTGATGTTCGTGATGTCCAAAAGCGAGTGGGTAAAGCCCATTGACTTCGTGCCCAAGACGAGCGGCTTGTTAGTTCTTGAGGACGAAGAAGGAGGGTTGTTGGCCACGAGGGCTTCAATGGATTGGAGGATGTTGATCGAGTTTAAGAAGTTTCATGAGGCCACAAAGAAAGATCGTTTCCTTCCCCTATTTATCAACCACATGATGGACACGCTAGTCGGCCAATATTCCTTTTACTTTTTCGATGAGTCATTGGGGCACTTCAAAACCACCATCCCACCCGAAGACCTAGCCGAGATGAGCTTCAATTGCCCATTTGGAACGTTTTCTTGATCTTATTTGAGATATGCAATGCGCCAAGGACGTTCTAAAGGTATGAACATATAACAACGACTTATTATCTAGTGGGAGGACAAACGTCCTCCCAATAGGTTATCAAACCTATTGAAAGGACTTTTGGATGTCGTGCCTATAGGTCCTACCTATAGGCACGACACCAATGTCCTCCCTCTTAAACTCATTTCTTGTAGTGTTTAAACCTTAAGCAAATCCATCAATAAATTCAAAATCAAGCAGTAACACACACACAAGGCATGATGAGTATTTGTAATTAGGCAATCTTAAGTGTATATATGTGCAATTAACCCAATAATCTCAATGTATTGGTATGAGCTGAAGCAAATAGACATTACATAATGCACAAATAGGAGTCTTATTTTAACTTTTTTCATAAAGCGCCTCAAGAAAAATATATGGGAAAAAAATGAATAACTCGAATTAAGAAGTTAAATCATATCACATGGTTTTATTCGTTTGAGCAAAATTTTATTAATCAATCAATGATAAATACATGATAAAAAAAAATATGAATAACTCATACCAAGAAGTTAAGTCATTAAGCAGACATTTCCCACATGAACTTACATGTAATTCTATTGAGCTCAAGTTTATATGTGTAAGATTAGAAATATTACACCACACATAAGTAAATACATAACACGAGGATTTGTTACAATAATATGGATTCAGTGGAACAATACAAATGCATGATTGGAAACTTCATCCTCTTGAAATTGTCAAAAAACCTCTTCTACAAATCACCAAAAAGTGTTTTTAGTAATATGTGAAATATATACCAAAATATGGTTTGGTCGGAACAAAATCCCCAATCTAATACAAGTCACAAATGAAAATACTTTAAATATACTTAATATTTAATTCATATGCATACACACAAATACAGATCAAAAAATAACAAATATCAATAAATTCACCAAAAATCGCATGAAAAATGTTAAACTCACCAACACAAACTCCCATGAATAGGTAATTTATATCCAGCACATTGCCTCTTTTACGAAAAAAGCTTGATCAAAATGTATAACTGTCCATGGATACCACTACACAGAGTAATGGGGCATCTCACCAACTGCATATTCCACTCTTCCACCAAAACCACTCGCTAAATATGATAAAAACACTTGATAAATATGATAAAAACACTCAAAATAATCAGTAATATCCAGATTTAGTCTAATGTTGTTGATGCAGCATCACATATTGTCATAGTAAGAATTTTGATAAATATGTTGCTACTATGGTAAGAAGGTAGAGAAAGAGGTAGAAGAATCTAGGTTCTGATGTATACGGTTATCATGGTAATAGGGTCATATGGTTAAATATGGTTGTGGGGCTCCGACAGGTCGATAACATGGTAACAATAAGTTTTTATGGTTATTATGGAATTATGTAAAGTAAGAATCATAGTACGATAATATTTCCTTGTTATGGTGATTGAGTACACCGATTAGGTTGAATAAGCCCTTCTAAAATAAATATTTAATTAGATCTGGCATGTACAGAATGAAAACTTTATTTTCGATTCTACGAGAATTCTTATGAAAGCCTTTCATTTGCTTCTCTTCGATTGAAGTTTGATTTTCCCAGAATGTATCCTAATTTTTGGCCTAGTTCTTCTTCTGATGGTCGATTCAACCTACCTTGGTTATATTTCATCTCTTCAACAAGTTTAGTAATTAGCATAGTTAGAAAATTTAATTCTATCTTAGGAAAGAATCTTATTGGTTGGTGGAAAAGTTTGAATAATCTTATAAATAAGGGGCTCAGACACTTATTTTATAACTTCAAGGATCATGGAATCACGAGACATACGATTCCTATGGGGGGAGAATTAATATTATTTTCATAATCTCTTATTTTTATTACTTTCATACAGATATTGACTTAAGAATTGGAGGGCCCACGCCAGGCTGTACGGCTTGGGATTTGGTTTGCAGGTCGTTCGTGCTCGAGAAAGTAGTTCAAGGAGTGCCAAACTTTTTCTTGGTGAGAAAATTTTCTTAGTCGCATCAATTGACGCCGTTTGTAGGAACACAATGGACATTGAGGCCTTGACCGAAAGATGTGAATTTTCACATAATTTGATTCATCAATAACGATGGACGATTAAAAGGAGGACTTACCAAACAACCAAAGTAAAGATACGTATTCTATTATTTGATCTTCGAGCGCTATTTATATATGGTATTGGTTGTGATTATTAAAACATGATAAATTGGTTTAATATGCTAACATGATATACCAGTGGGCTAGGAAACCTTCTTGGGGGTATCATCAAGGTCAAAAAATCATAATCCTAGAATCTTATACGTGGGTTTTGCCTTGGGTTCCTTTCTTAGTATGGACTTTGTTGATTCTAACAAGACTTCGTGGGCCTCTCATAACGCCTCATAATTGTGATCCCTCAATTGAGTTTGGTCCAGCAATCCGGGTGAGTAGTAGGTTGGGATGCTCATTATTTCAAAAGATCAATCCACTGAGTGCAGGTATATGTCTTAATATAGTTTAGTTTAATATTTTTATTTGTCTTAATGCTATTTACATGGTTTGGTTGGCTTATGTTAATATGGTTTATTTAGATAATATGGGTTAGTTGGTTTATATGATATGGTTTATTTAATTTATTTTAATATGGATTATTTAGTTAATATGGTCTAGCTAATTTACATGATTTGGTATGGTTTATATGGTGTGATTTAATGAGTTTATTTGGTTATATATTCTTCACTTGATTGTATGATTATTTGGTATATTTAACATAGTTTAGTTGGTTAATTATTATTTGTTCGCATTAATATTATTTGGTTTATTTGGATTATATTCGTTAGCTGATTTATTTGGTTTATATGGTTTTAAGTGGGTTAGTTGATTTATTTGGGTTGATGTGGTGTAGCTGGTTTGTTTGGTTTAATATTACTTGATATAGTTTATTCTATTAATATTTTTTAGTTGATTGATTTGGTTTATTTATTTAACTTAAACATGTAGGACTAGCTAGTTTATTTGATTTTGTATGTTAATTTGTCTTAATATGGTTTGTTTGGGTTTAGCTGGTTTTTAAGTTTAATATGGTTTATTGGGTTTGAGCTAGTTTATTTGGGTTAATATGGTTTGGTTGATTGATTTGGTTCGGTTAGCTTAAACATGGGAGAGTAGAATATTATTTTGTTTTATATGGTTTACTTTCATGGTTGTAGGTTTTTTACCGACCTATTTTAGGTTGGATAAATGTTAAATGAGTATATGTGTTACTTATATATGGTTCAATACTCTTTATGAGGTTGAAGATGGTTTTTGTGGTTGTTGATATTTTAAGTATAAAGTTTATTTGGATCAATTTAAATGGTTATGGTCTATGGTTCGATTTAAATGGTTATGGTTCGGTTCCAAGTTTTGTTTAGGTCGTATTAATGGATAAGATGGTTATGTGGTTATGTGAATATGGATGCCCCGACGCTTGTGTAGGTAAGAGATGGTATGGTTATGGATATGGTATGACCCAACGCTTGTTTGGGTCAAAAATGGTTAAATGGATATGGATGACCCAACTCTTGTTTAGGTCGGAGATAGTTACATGGATATGGATAGCTCAATGCTTTTTTAGATCAAAGTTGGTATGGTTATAGATATGTATGGACAGACACTTGTTTAAGTCAGAGATGGTATGACCCAACGCTTGTTTAGATCGGAGATGGTATGATTATGGATATAGTATGGTCCGATACTTGTTTAGGTCAGAGATGGTTATATAGATATGGATACCTTTTTTAGGTTGGAGATGGTTAAATGATTATATGGATATGGTTTGCCCGACACTTGTTTAGGTTGAAAATGGTTATATGGTTTGTTTGTTATGGGTATGGTTTGATAAAGTTTATTTGGTTTGATTTTAGTTAGTTTATATGGATTTGTGTGGTGTAATTTAGAGTGATTAATATGTTAGAATTATTACAACTGAATCTAGAACAAACAGGAATATAACAAAATATTACGCAAGCTGGAAAACAAAAGAGAAAACAGAAACTGTAAATGTCAAGTTGAGTCGAGAATTAATCTCTGTTCGCAAGACGAAATAGCCCCGGTAGTGCCCTTCAGTTTTGGCTATTCGTCTCCAAAGTTGAAACGACTTCGTCTCTGGTATTACAGCACCATAAATACCAGAGCTCCGGCGAACTGGACGAATATGAACTGAACTACGAAAAATAAAATATGCCAGGTGCTCGTATGTTTTATCAGGTGTTCAGGTGCTTTTTCGTGTATGGAAAGTGAAAGAGTCCTCACCCTTATATAGGGTTGCCAGCGGGAGGTTACAGCCCTCTTAATGACGTCCTTAAAGGCGTCATTAAGTCGTTCAAACAGTCAGCAGTAGCCAGCATGAACCTGGATGGGTTCAGCGTGCACATGCATTGCATGTTTGAATTCAAACGTTATGGTAACGTCTGAACGGTCAGGAGTTAATTTGAATTTCCAGGCATTTGAGAAGTTCAGGGGTCAAAATCGCATGTGGCTAAAAGGTTAGCCAGGGTTGAGCCAGAACCAGGATCCCACACGAACCACCTCAATCGGACCAATTGCCCAAGACCCAAGACCCAAGTCCCAGGCCCAGAGCCCAGGACCGAGGTTCGGGTCCGGGCTCGGATCCGCTCGGATCCGCTCGGCTACGCCGAAGGCGGACTGGCGAACCCAAGTCCAAGAGCCCGCATTAGCTTTATTTACACAAAGCCCACAACACTCTCTGACCCACTTGATGTACATTAAAGAAATGTAATCATTTTTAAACTCCCTTCCACATTGACTAACATTCAATGTGGGATAACCGATAAAGCATTAAAGCAAACCATTCAACTTCCAAGCATCATTTCTCACTCACCAATAAATGAATTTGAGAAACTCAAAATGTTACGATTATCTAAACGACACGTAGATTAATCCTATACAATTCGTTACAATGAATTTTTGCTGCACCATTTAATTAGAATAAATCCAATTTTACAACAATCCCCCACATGAGTGAGAGACTCCAAAAAACGAAAACATGAATGCAAATACATAGCTCAGTCCTTAAGAGACAATAGAGAATAGGGATAGGTGTCTTGTGGCCTTAAACCCTCCTTAGTTAATACTACCGAGTATACCGGCAGATTAGTGAACATAGTTCTTGAACTATTCCCCTTTGTGTATACTAGACAATAGTACCAACCCACTAAGGTGTCAGAATTCTCCCGTTCTCACATTTGTGTCCATTTCTGGCCATGGACAACTTCTTTGGATTCATAAGCATATAGTAGAAGCGGCCCTCACTTCTCGCTTACATAGGTGATTCTTCTAGTCAGCATTCTATCATACTCAAGTCAAAGACCTGCAAAAAAATCATTAAAAATCAGAGATTTATCCTCATCACGTGACAGATTATAAACTCTACTTTAGCCATTAAGGAATAGGGTTGTAGAGATTTACTTACCCAGACTTTTATAGTTTAGTTTTCCCATTGAACCAAGTTTGTGGGATCTCCACTCATCATGGTTGGGTTTCCACTACAATCATCTTTAAGGTGTGGATTTTACTCCCATTCCTTTAAGCAACTTATACATCTGATCTCGAGTTATGTTCTTAGTGAATGGATCCGCTAGGTTATCTATCAACCTTACGTAGTCAACAGAGATAATCCCACTCGATATCAGATGTCTCACGGTGTTATGTCTCCGATGGATATGTCGAGACTTGTCGTTATACAAACCACTTCTTGCCCTCCCAATAGCAGCTTGACTATCGCAGTGAAGCATGACCGGCGGCAAGGGTTTCTCCCAACATGGAATATCTTCTAAAAAGTTACGAAGCTATTCTGCTTCTTCACCTGCTTTGTCCAAAGCGATAAACTCAGATTCCATGGTGGATCGGGCTATACATGTCTGTTTAGTGGATCTCCAAGAAACAGCTCCTCCCCCAATTACAAACACATATCCACTTGTTGACAGTGAGTCCTTTGTGTCGGATATCCAGTTTGCATCACAGTATCCTTCAAGTACCCTGGGGTGTCTACCATAGTGTAGCACAAAGTTCAGAGTATTCTTTAAGTATCTCAAAACTCTCACAAGCGCTTTCCAGTGTTCTCTACTCGGATTGCTTGTATATCGACTTAGTTTGTTTACCGAGCAAGCTAGATCAGGTCTTGTACAATTAGAGATGTACATCAAACATCCAATGATCCTAGCATAGTCTTTCTGAGCAACAGGGTCACCTCTGTTCTTACTTAAGTGAACGTCGAGTTCCATAGGTGTCTTTGCTGGAAGACTATCGTGTGCATTGAATTTCTTAATCACTTTCTTAATGTAATGAGATTGTGATAAGACAATTCCATCTGGAGTTCTTATGATTCTTATGCCAAGAATAGTGTCAGGAACTCCCAGATCCTTCATGTCAAAATTTCTTTTTAGCATGAGTTTCGTCTCGTTAATCACTTGTAAGTTGCTACCCATGATTAACATGTCATCTACATAAAGACATACTATAACAAATCTGTCAGTATTCTTAATGTATACACATTTGTCGCACTCGTTTATCTTGAACCCATTTGACATCATCACTTCGTCAAATTTCAAGTGCCATTGTAAAGGTGCTTGTTTCAAGCCATACAAAGACTTGACAAGTTTTCACACCTTTCTTTCTTTCCAGGTTTTACAAAACCTTCAGATTGTTCCATATAAATTTCCTCTTTTAGATCGCCATTTAGAAAAGCTGTTTTCACATCCATTTGGTGAATCTCAAGACTGTGCAAAGCAGCAATCGCTAGAAGCACCCGGATAGAGGTAATTCTCATCACAGGAGAGTATGTGTCAAAGAAATCATAACCCTCCTTTTGGAGAAATCTTTTCACAACCAAACGAGCTTTATACTTATCGATTGATCCATCCGCTCTGAACTTTCGTTTCAGAATCCATTTACTACCTAAAGGTTTACAACCTTCAGGTAAATCAGTCAGAATCCACGTATGGTTCTGCATGATCGAGTCGATCTCACTCTGTACAGCTTCCTTCCAAAATGAACTATCAGTCCGTGAGAAAGCTTCTTTCAGTGAATTTGGTTCTTCATCCAAGAGAAAAACCACATAGTCGGGACCGAAGTCCTTTGTAACTTTATCTCGAGTGCTCCATCTAGGAGTTAGAGATTCAAGTTCTGAACCGGGTCTTTTATGAGACTTAGGTTCAACCCCCACAAGTTCGTGACTTGTAGTTCCTTCAGCATTACCAGAGTTTGAACTGGACGCAGCTTTATCCTTACAAGGATAGATTTCTTCAAAGAATATTGCATTCCTTGACTCAATGGTAGTTCCGACATTCATGTCCGGAATATCTTACCTATGAATTATAAACCGATAGGCGCTACTATTCAGTGCATAACCAATAAAAATATAATCAACCGTTTTGGGTCCAATTGTCACCTGCTTTGGTAGAGGCACTTCTACCTTCGCTAAACACCCGCACACTTTGAGGTATTTGTAAAAAGGTTTCCTTCTTTTCCACAACTCATAGGGAGTTTCGTCCCTTCCTTTAAGTGGAATCTTATTGAGGATATAGTTAGCTGTTAAAAAAGCTTCCCCCCACATGTTCTGAGGTAACACAGAACTAATCAACAACGCATTCATCATCTCTTTTAAAGTACGATTCTTGCGTTCTGCAACTCCGTTCGATTGAGGTGCATACGGAGCTGTAGTTTGATGAATTATGCCACTTTCGTTGCACAACTCCTCAAACGGAGCTACGTATTCCCCTCCTCTATCACTCCGAATAGATTTGATTTTGCAGTTAATTTGATTTTCGGCTTCATTTTTGAAGCTCTTGAAAGCGTCAGTAGCCTCATCTTTACCTCTCAAAAGATAAAGGTAACAGTACCTTATGCAATCGTCAATAAAAGTAATAAAGTACTTTTTACCACCTCTAGTTTGCACAAACTTTAAGTCACATACATCCGTGTGAATTAATTCAAAAGAGCTTGGTGAGGCCATAACTAATTCCCGTCTTGTAGGAAAATTGCTGAGATCCATTTCGAAGAAATATAGCATGAAGGTGGTGGCCATAGAAGAATCCAAAGATGTTGATAACATCGATTTCAACACCTTAGTTGGAAACCTCAAGCAATATGAGATGGAACACGTTGGCTTTAGCTCGAAAGAGAAGAATGTTGCTTTTTCTTCCGTTTCAATTGAAGTCGATAATGAAGATGACGAGGAGTTTGGTTTTGATGGGGTTCTTAAAAAGATGGAGTCGACTGCACTCGAAGAAGATGAACTGGCCTTTGTGACTCAACTCTTCAACAATTTCTTGAAGAAGAAGAACAGTCTTGGAAGCGCAAACGCAAGGAATAGGTCACATACATCTACTCCAAAGTTTACTGGACGAGCTCTTCCCAGAACTCAGTCCACAACTTCAATTCCCAATATGTCCAGTCCTGCAAAATCACTCAGCGAGATCCAATGCCACGAATGCAATGGTTGGGGACATTACAAGAATGAGTGTCCCAACACTCTTAGAAAGAAAAGCATGATCGCTACTGATTTCACCGAGGATGTTAATGATTCCGAGTCAACTGATCCTGTTCCATCCTTATTCACCCATGTTGTGTCCATGTTGGTTTGCTTGCAGAAAACATCGTGTACCTGAATGCCGAGATCACTGATTATTATGAGGAATACGAGCAACTGAGTATTGACCACCAGAAATTGTTTGTTAGTTTGGGAAAACGGGTACTAAAGGTCAAAGATCTCGAAAAAGAAGTAGAAAAGCTAACCAAAGAAAAGGAGGATCAGCTCGACATTATTGTCAGGTTGGAAACGTCTCTCACCAAGAAGGATACTGAGCTTGAAAAGATGAAGAATGAACTGACCAAAGTTCAAGGAACCATTTCAAATCTGAATAAAGGTAAGGCTAAGCTGGATAAAATCTTGGAGGGTAGCTTCCCAGAATCCTCAAAGCATGGTATAGGTTTCAAACCGAGTCATCCAATGCATGCTCCAAGTCAAGAACAGAAATCTTCCAAACATCACAAAAAGAGAAGAAGACAGTACGTGTGCCATTATTGTGGAGAACCAGGGCACATTAGGCCCTTTTGCTGGAAGATCATTGGCGAGAGAACACACTTTCAGAGAACAAGTGTGGCTGATAAATCCCATGTTGGTAACCGCGCTACCAACATCAATACTAACATCAGTCTCAAACAAGTGTGGGTCAAGAAAAACAGCCTCAAGTGTAACATGATCCATACCTCCCTGAAGTCTCATGTCCATGGAGCCTGGTATCTTGATAGTGGATGCTCGAAGCATATGACAGGCTCAAAGGAACTGCTTTCCAACATTTTCAGATTTCGAGGTGGAAAAGTGAAGTATGGAGGAGGCGCAAATGGTCAAATCATTGGCCAAGGGACTCTCCTTGTTCCTGGCATTGTAACACTGGAAAATGTGTTGCTAGTAGAAGGACTTACTACAAATTTGATCAGCATAAGTCAATTGTGCGACGAAGATTTTAGCGTAAAATTCAATCGTGAAAAGTGTGAAGTCTATGAGGAGAATGGACAGTGCATTCTCACTGGCAAAAGAACCTCAGATAATTGCTACCAAATTCAAAGTGATACTTTTTGCAGACTGTCCCAATTGAGTGATGCGGAGCTGTGGCATCAAAAGCTTGGACATGTCAACTACAAGATGATGGACAGGTTGGCCAAGGAAGAAGCCGTAAGTGGACTGCCTAAGCTCAACACCAAGATCATTCCGGTGTGCGAGGCATGCCAGAAAGGAAAACAAGTGAGGGTCCCACATCCAGTCCAACAAAGTCTCACAACATCATCTTGCTTTGAATTGCTTCACATGGATCTCATGGGACCACTTGAGGTTGAGAGCCTTGGTGGTAAGAGGTATGTATTCGTTATTGTTGATGATTTTTCTAGATTTACTTGGATAGAATTTCTAAAAGAAAAATCTGAAACTTTCGAGACTTTCAAAAAACTTGCAAAGAAGTTGTGTGTAAGGTTTAATGTGAATATTGGTAGGATTAGAACTGATCACGGAAAGGAATTTGAAAACGCTTCTTTTTCAAAGTACTGTACTTCTGAGGGTATTAGTCATGAATTCTCTTCTCCAATTACCCCTCAACAAAAAGGCATTGCTGAACGTAAGAATAGAACCCTAGCGGAGATGACTAGAACTATGCTCATTTCTAATGGCATAGCAAAATGTTTTTGCGCTGAAGCAATGAACACTGCATGTCATATCATAAATAGGGCTTATTTTAGACCAGGTTCATGTGCAACTCCCTACGAATTATTGATTGGTAAGAAACCGAACTTGAGCTATTTTCATGTGTTTGGATGTATTTGATATGTGCTTAACGATAGAAATCATCTAGCTAAACTTGACTCAAAGAGTGATAAGTGCATTTTCATGGGTTATTCCCAAAATAGTCATGCATATAGGTTGTTTAACCTTAGAACTCGAAGCATGTTTGAGTCAGTAAATGTCAAGTTCGATGATCTAACGAGTGGAGTCAAGCCTGCCGAGGATAATGATCTGGTTTATGATCAAAATCCTCAAGAAATTATCACTCCTTCTTCAGTTGATAGTGCAGGTATTGAAAACAAAGATGCAGGTGCTGAACTCAAAGATTTGAGTGATGTTGATAACAATGTTGATACTAGGATACCAACATCAGTAACAACATCGAGCCAAGTCACAGATTCTGATTCTGATTCAGAAGAAGAAGATCCAGATGATCCCATTGATCTTCATCAGAGGGATATTCCATCCAGAATCCAGAAAAACTATCCCATGGGCCAAATTATCGGTGATTTAGACGAAAGAAGTACAAGACGGAGACAGATTAATTTCAAGGAAATGGTCAGGTATGTATGTCTGTCTACTAATTTTTCTAAGATTCGTGAGTTTTTGTATCTTTCTAAAATAGAGCCCAAGCGAGTGGAGGATGCACTCAAGGATGAGTTCTGGATTCGGGCAGTTCGCCAAAAATGATATTTGGGATTTGGTGCCACGACCAGAAAATTCCCATGTGACGGGAACCAAGTGGATATTCAAGAACAAGACTGATGAGGCTGGCAACATTGTGAGGAACAAAGCTCGACTGGTAGCACAAGGGTATACGCAAGTTGAAGGAATTGATTTTGATGAAACTTCTTCCCCAGTTGCCCGCATTGAGTCGGTAAGGCTTTTGATTTTTGTTGATTGTTATATGAAGATTTCATTGCATCAAATGTACATTAAGAGTGCTTTTTTAAATGGAGTCTTGAGTGAAGAAGTGCATGTTGAGAAGCCTAAAGGATTTGTGGATCCTCAAAAACCAAATTTTGTTTTAAAACTGAAAAAGGCTCTTTATGGTTTAAAACAAGCTCCAAGATCTTGGTATGAAAGGCTAACTCAACATCTGCTTTATTTGAACTTTAGACGAGGGAAAGTTGATAAAAATTTATTCCTTCTTAAATCCAATAAGCACATCTTAATCGTCCAAATTTATGTGGATGGCATTATTTTTGGATCCACTAACGAGGAGATGGTCAAGGAGTTTGTTACTCGGATGTCCGATACATTCAAGATGAGCATGGAAGGTAACCTCTCATACTTTCTTGGTTTACAAATAAAACAACTTGATGACGGTATTTTTCTTTCTCAGAATAAATATGCAAAGAACTTAGTCAAAAATTATGGGTTAGAGGGTGAAATTGTCAAGAAAACGCCACTGGGCAAAACTGTGAAGCTGTCTAGAGACGATGTTGGTAAGGGTGTTGATAACACCATGTATAGAAGTATGATAGGGAGTTTGTTGTATTTGACAGCAAGTAGACCAGATATTATGTATAGTGTGTGCTTATGTGCTAGATATCAGTCTAATCCAAAAGAATCACACTTGAAAGCTGTTAAAAGAGTCATTAGGTACATTGCTGGTACAACTGAACTAGGTGTGTGGTACACAAAAGATACTGGTACTGAACTTATAGGGTACACTGATTCGGACTGGGCTGGAGATGTAGTAGATAGGAAAAGTACTACTGGGGGATGTTTTTTTCTGGGTAATAACCTAATTTCTTGGTACAGCAAAAAGCAAAATTGTATTTCTCTTTCTACAGCTGAAGCCGAGTACATTGCAGCTGGAAGTGCGTGCACACAATTACTGTGAATGAACCAAATGATTGAAGACTACGGTCTGCACAGTAGTATCTTGACGGTGTTGTGTGACAATTCCAGTGCCATTGACATCTCCAAAAATCCAGTCCAGCACTCTCGAATAAAACACATTGACATAAGGTACCACTTTATTCGAGACCTAGTTGAGAGGAAGATTGTTAGACTTGAACATATTGGAACTGATAATCAACTAGCTGACATCTTCACGAAGGCATTAGATTTCGAGACCTTCTCTCGTTTGAGAAGAGATCTCAGCAAGTGCATTGTCTAACCAATGTTGGCTTGTGATGTTGTGACACCCAATATCAACATCAGTCACAACATCTGTATAATTTTGCATGCATTTTTATCTTTCTTTTCATACATAATCATAATGCATTGAGTTTGATTGAAAGTGCAATAAGATCCAGTGTTGCAATAAAAGTGATGGCAAAAAGAACCAACCTCTTCAATTGGGTGATTGTGGGACTTGCCCGCAGAAACTGGCTTTCTCCCAGTCCAAAAATAAGAGGTGTTTAATAGCAATTGTTGAAGATTAAATGATTTAAATCCCTTCAAGGATGAAGAAAATCTGGACTCAAAATGCTCCAATCTTTAAAAATCACCTTCTTGAGAGATCTTGAGGTAGTCATTAACTTGGGTTAAGGGGTGAGTTTCCATTGACTTCACCTAAGGTAATGTTGGTTCATAATGTTGTTAGTAATAAAAAGCAACATTGGATCAAGTCGCTGAAATCTAAATATGTTTTTGTATATAATTTTAGGTCATGGATTTTAGGCATCCAATATGACATTCATACTTTGTGAAGATGCCATCTTGTTGTGCGTTTTGTTTCTTGTGTTTTTGTCTTTCTTGAAATCTCTTAATTTTATTTTGAATTGAGCTAACTAAGTGTTTTAGTGGAGTTAAAATCGGGCGTTTGGACAGGTAATAACGAGGTGAATTTGGTGAGTGAAAATTAACATTGCCCAAGATAGATACAACTGTGCTGATGGTTCATAAAAATTCAGCTTTGTATTTTGGCTGATTTTGTAGAATTAAGTTGTGCAATTTTAAGTCATGGGAAGAGATAATGGGATGGTAATGTGATCACGTAGCCTTATCGTAGGAGAGTGGTACGTTTTACATGGAAATAAAAGTCATGCTTGGACCAAAAATCCGCCGGTAGGAAATTAGGGATTTTGTTTCCTTTTATTTTTTACTTTCTCTCTCCTTAAGCAACGGTCATATTTTTTGGCATAAAGACCTGAATCCTTTTTACCATTTGATCACAATTCCAAAAGCCCTCTGCAAATTAATCTCTCAATCCTCCTTATCTTTCTTCAATTCTTTCGATTGTCTTGTGTGCTTTTGAGAAATTGCAGGATTACAAGCTCTCCGCCACCATCCTCGTCTGTTCCAAATTTGCCAGAAGAAGTTCACCGCTCCGGCGAACAGGTTCAGTTGCCTTATCCACGAGTTGGTGGTCTTGATATTCGTGAGGAAATAGGTGGTGGTGGTTCTTCAAACCCACCACTATCAACATCGCCACCACCCTCGCCGGCGCACGCTTCCCGCACTATCATTCCAGTGCCGTCACCGGTTGACGCTACGCCGGAGGCGCAAGTGTTCCCAGGACAGCCTGGGAACAAAATTGACGTTGATAACCCCCCAAATTTGGTGTTTGTGGCCGAAAATTTTGGACGCGTGGGGAACCACTGAAGAGGTCTAGGGGCTTGCGCAACATTCCGCCCGGCGTTGTGCCGCCCGCAGTTCCGAAAAGTAAGGCAGGGCCGCGCCGCAACGTGCCTATTGAACATATGAACCTCAAGGAGGATGTCACCGTGATGTCCGACCCTGATGATGAAGACTTTGTTCCTGCTGCTCCGGTCGAGGAGTCTGTGCCGCAGCCTTCTTCTGCCCCGAGTTTGCCAGCGAAGAAGTTTACTCGCCGAAAACAACTTGTGCGCAAGGCCGATAGGAGATCAAGTCAGCCAAAGGTCAAGGTGTCTCCTAAGTCCTCTGCGACTGAGTATTCCTCCCCTCCCTACACCGTGTTAGATTTTATCACCGGCGAGGTGACCAGCTCCGCCAAACTGCCTGCCGATGTTCCCCCTTCATCTCCAGTTCATGATGATCAACCTGAGTTTGATACAGGTTTGTTTGAGCATTCCCCTGATTCCTCCCCAGATATACCACTGAGAGATATCCTTACTGCTTGAAAGAAGGATAAGAAGAAAAAGAAGGCTGCTGCGAAGGACGATGTTGCTAGTCATGTTGGTACCACTTTACCAACATCGCGTCGTTCCCCGTCTGTTTTATCCTCCCGCACTGCCTCTATTCCTCTTGAATCTCATACTCCCATGCCGTCTTCTTCGGCTGCCTATGATCACTCTCAGTCATCCACGGATACTAATACTCCGACACCTGAGCTTGAAGATATGGTGCCATTTTTTCGAAGATATTTTTAACTGCTGAGGCTTTCGAGTTGTTTGCTACTTATCAAACTCGCCATATGATTGCCGAGCGTAGAGTTCCTGTTGAATTGTTTGAGCGCCACAACTTGATTGCCTACCTCCAGTTTAAAGGTATGTACTCCACAGTTTTCACTGCCGTTCCATTTGTCCGGGATATTGTTCTTGAGTTTTATGCGGATCTGTTGTCTTCGATTATTGATGTGAGCTCTGTGAACTATGGAAAAGTGTTTGTGCGTGGTAGAGTGTTTGCTTTCACCCCTGATTTAATTGATAAATTATTTGAAACTGAACCACATCGGGGTGATTCTACTGTGGATGATAAGGATGAAGTTGTTTCTTTTATTTCTGGTGATATGGTGCATTCTTGGTTTGAGCAGTTTCCGAGTACTAGGCTTTCGTCTCTTTATTCTATTATGCACGAAGTGGCTGTTTGCAACTGGGTCCCTTCCAAGAATACTACGTGTGTTACTCGGCCTCAGACCCAGTTTTTGTACAGGCTTGAGAAGGGTATTAAGTACAGTTTCGGGCAACATGTTTTTGATATTGTTACTAAGTTTGCCACATCAAGGTCTGCCGCCTCGTTGTGTTTTCCCTCTTTGATTTTCAGCCTGTTGGAGAAGCAAGGATTGGCGCTTCTTCCGGATGATGTCCCCACTGGTGAAGCGGATTGGTTTGCTTTCAGGGGCCAGCATACTACAGGTGCTAAGGTTATTGATTTGCCCTGGTAGGCTCCTTTCAAGGCTGATGTTGCTAGTAATGTTGGGAGAGTTGATCCCAGCATGGTCCAAATTTCTGCGCAACTCCTTCGTGCGCATGTGGCTTCCGTTGACTTGCAAATTACTCAACTACAGGCGCTTCGTGGCTCGATTTTGGAGGCCCTTTCCCTTTCTGGTCAAAAAGGGGAAGAAGGTGAAGGTGACGCGGACATAGGGGGAGAAGATGTAGAAGATGTTGCTACTGAGGATGTTGATGCTGCTGCTGATAAAGATGATGCTGAAGATACTGTTGCTGCCGAAACCTTGGCGAGTCTTGCTCAGGAAAGGAGGAGGAAGCGAATTCGCGCTCGCGATAAGGCTTTGAGGAGGATGATGAGAATTCAGAAGAGGAAGAGGAAGGAAAGTGGTGAAGGAACTTCGACATCCCCTCGTCGTTTGAAGAGGGTTCGAGGTCAATAAGTTCCTTGTCAGTTTGTTTTGTTAAGTTTTTGAACAATGTTGGTTTGAATTTTAACAACATTGGGTGTTTTGTTTAGGAGAGCTTTCTAACTTAGGGGGAGTTAGTATTTGATTTTCATTTGTGTTTGCGTCATAGTGTTTTGTCCAGAAAGGCAAAATGGGGAGATTGTTGAGGAATTATGTTCAAGATTTTATTAGTTTCCTAATAAAGAAATCGACGCAAGACAAGGACGCACGACAAGCAAGAAAAAAGAACACGAAGAACTACTTTGAGTCATTGATCGTGATTAACAAGCTCTTTGAAGTTGCGTGACCAATGGAGAAGAACTTGCCACTCCGGTAAAAAGTATTTAGTATCAAGTTTATTGATATTTAGTTTTCATATATTACTTCATATTTGTGTATTGAACATGAACAAGAAAGTAATAGAGTTTTCGGGTTTGTACACCCAAGTTCACAAGTATTTACTTGTGAACTGAGTTTGTTCAATCGTGTTCTTGTCATTTTATTCCGCTGCATATTTTATATATTTTACTCTGGTCGATGTTGCTAACCAGTGTTGTTAAACATTGACTAACAACATCGTGATTCTGAGTTACTCTTAAAACCATAAACCTTCAAATTTTACAAAACCAATAGCATGCAAAATTTTGTTCTAGTTTGTTTAACATATAAAGTTCTTACCGTGTGCCTTAATGCAATAACCTACTATAGGAGCTGAAGGCCTTTGGGGTATTAACACTTCACTTAAGAGCATAGACAATTTATACAGGAGCGTAGCATGTCCTATTGATGGTAAGTATCTGAGAGTTCTAAAGAAAAAAAGGCTAATCAACCTGACCATTCCGCATGGTTATCTTTCCAAAAATTGCACTCTAAACCCAGCATCAGGTTTTTAAGACCCATCAACAGGTTATCAAATCCAACATCGGGTTTTTAATTCAATTAATTTAAGTAATCTCTAAAAAGTTTTCCAAAAGTATCATAATGATATTGGTGTTAATGAGATTCATTCTCAAGGAACTTAATTTAAATCTGTTAATATTAGAAATTGTAATGGGAGTTTATGAGGGGAAATAATTTATAGAAGGTAGCATGATTTTTAATTTTTTTGCTATTCTTTTTGTGCTTTTCACCGTTGTTTCTGATGGCACCTGTTGGGATGAAAGAGCTTTCACTGTGTGCATTGCACTTGGCCATTTGAGTTTACACGTATTACAAATTTTAAATTATGTTTCAAATTCTGTTTAGTGTTTTTTATGTCTTATCATCTTTCTCTTTTGTTCAGGTGTGCATTACACGTATATTTAATATATATGGGCCTCGTATGTGTCTAGATGATGGGCTAGTGGTTACCAACTTCGTTTCACAGGTTTGTCTTGTGGAACATTATTGATATTACACTTTTTTTTGGAGATATTTTGCCATCCGACGAATATGACTTATAAGCAGGTCCATTTTCGCGTCTTTGTTTCTATATATGTACTACCAACTCAACCGTCAACATTTTCAACTGTATGCATTTACATACTTTTTAGCTGTGATATCCATCAGTTTTGTTTTCCTTCAAAGTTAAAAAAAATGATAATAATAAAAAGGAATTCAAAGATAATTTAACAAGGTGTCCTCAATTTTATTTTGTTACAGTTTTATTTTATTTCGATTGATTCTGAATCAATATCTATTTTAAAATATGGGTACCAGAACGACGAAAAGTAGTTGATTTATAGGAAGTTGTATATTTTATTATTTGGGTTTTATATTTGATCCTTAGAAGAGAAGGCTGCATGCGGTGAGTAGCTTTTTTTTTCTCTGCTACTTTAATTTATTTATTCATTTTCTCAATATTTTTTTAATATGAGAAATATTTCTAACCTATTAGTATTGGATTTGGTGGACTTCATGTAAAAAACGATTTGCTCATTTTTTCTAATAAATTCTTGGAAGATTGTTCATTTAGTCTCGGTTTTTTGTTAAATTCTGAATTCACAGTGTAATCTTTTTAGTTACAATTTCTGTTTATTTGTTTCAGGTTTTTCTTTGGTGTTTTAACTTATTTCCTATCAATATGAATTTTGCTTTGATTTAGAGCAAGAAATTTTGAACTTTTGTGAAGGATTGAGAGTCATCGGATTAGAACCAGAGTAAAAGCTCGCTCTTTTTGCCGATAACTCGAGCCGGTGTCTTGTTTCAGATCAAGGTATGCATGTAGTGTTGTAAATTGGATTCATTCTAATTTACTGGTACAACGTAAATTCGTGTTAACGAATTGTATAAGCTTAATCTACGTGTCGTGTAGATAATTATAACTTTTTGAATTTCTCAAATCCATTTATTGGTGAGTGAAAAATGGTGTTTGGAAGTTGAATAGGTGTTTTTATGCCTTTTCGTTTATCCCACATTGATAGTTATTAAATGTGGAAGGGAGTTTAAAAGTGTTTAACTTTTAATGAGTGGACATCAAGTGGGCCAACGGGTATTGTGGGCTTTGTGTAAACGAAGCTCACGCGGGCTCTTGGACTTGGGTTCGCCAGTCCGTCTTCGGTGAATCCGATGGCGAAGACGAGCGGATCCGAGCCCGAGCCCGGTTCCAGACCCGGACCTCAGACCTGGGTTCTGGGTCCTGGGCTCTGGGCCTGGGCCTGGGACTTGGGTCTTGGGTCTTGGGCAACTGGTCCGAATTGGCTGGTCCGATTGTGATGGTCCGAGTGGATCCTGGTTCTGGTTCAACCATGACTAACTTTTTAGCCACGTGCGGTTTGACCCCTGGTATTTCTCAAACGCCTGAGAATACATTTAACTCCTGACCGTTTCGTAACGGCTGGCACCTGACCAGTCAGACGTTTTCAAACTTTGAACTCAAACAACAACGTATCTGCACGCTGAACTCGTCCAGATTCATGCTTGATAAAGCTGACTGTTTGAACGCCATTAAGGACGTCTTAATTGGAAGCTGTAACTCTAATTTGAACCCCTATAAAAGGTTGAGGCTCCTGTATTTGTTTTGGAAACTTTCCATACGCATAACATCTGAACTCAACATACGAACACCTTAATGCATATTATCTTTCTGCATTTTTTTGTTTTCCATTTTCATAGCTCAGTCTAATTTTGACCAGTTCGCCGGAGCTCTGGTATTAACGGTGCTGTTATACCAGAGACGTAAGTCATTTTATCTTTGGGAACGTTTTTCCAAACCGAAGGGCACTACCAGGGCAAAATCGTTTTGCGGAAAGAGTGTTAACTCGACTCGACATTTTATCGTTTTCTGTTCTTTTCTTATTTTTCCAGTTTAGTGATTATTATTACTTTTCCCTGTTTGTGCTCATTTCTTTGTAAACGTAGTTCAGTTTCTTACAATCGCAAAACGATTTTTTGTTAGTTTGTAATTTTATTTTCTGTAATTTGTAATCCCTGACTGGAAAAGAGAGATGTCAACATCCAGCACTCCAACGAGCGACACTATTTCGACCATCACCTCCACCACTTCGGCGACGACCACTGCCCCCGCAGTCACGAACACCACGACGATTGGCATGTCTACGCCAATCTTGAACAGTACTCAACCTGGATTTGTCTTTAACTAAGGAACACTTGATTCTCTTTTGGAGACGCTGATGAGGCACATGGCCCAGTCAAACTCATCCACAGCTTCGGCTGCTGGAACGATCCCTTTTGGGATGGGGACTTCGGTCCAAAACATGTCAGCTCCGGCTGTGACCCATCCCATTGGGATGACAGGAGCTTCGGTTTTGAATTTGTTTACAACTGCTTCCCAAAAAGATTCAACTGTTTTGAATACCCATTCAACGGGTTCGATGGGGACTTTTGTACCAACGATGAACGCACCGGTGCACTCCTCTCGGATCATGCCCGCGGCGGAGAAGCCTCCAAAGTTCAATGGGGAAGGCTTCAAGAGGTGGCAACAAAAGATGCTCTTCTACCTCACGATGCTTGGCTTCGCTAACTTCGTGAAAGAAGACGAACCACCTCTTCCGGACAAGGATGAGACTAGTTTCCATGTTCACGCTGCCTATGATAATTGGCACAATGGGGACTATCTGTGTAAAGGTTTTCTTTTAAGTAGCTTAGAAGATAGCCTGAGTAATGTGTACTCGGATGTAAAGACCTCCAAGAAAACATTTGAGGAACTTGAGAAAAAATATAGTTCCGACGAGGCTGGAACTAGGAAATTTGTAGTCACGAACTTCATGGACTACAAGATGGTGGACCCTCGCCCGGTTATGGAACAAGTTCAAAAGTTCCAAATGCTGGTGAATGATGTCCACGCCGAGGGGATGATTCTTTCGGATGCTTTCACGGCAGCTGCCATGATTGATAAGCTTCCACCAAACTGGAAAGACTTCAAGACGTACCTCAAACATAAACGAAAGGCGATGTCTCTTGAAGATGTTATCCGGAAGGTGCGAATTGAATC
>BMAC01000070.1:855158-962680 GCA_014905375.1 Phtheirospermum japonicum
GGAGGGCACTTCTCCCGCACAAGAAGATCATGGAAAGTTGTGAGAAGTGATAAAATGTTGTTTTAAGAAGTTGTGTTTTTGCAAAGAAGAAGTAGTTGTGTGATGAAAGTAGTGTTTTTATGGAGGGAGAAGGTAACTCTAGACCGGAGGGCACTTCTCCCGCACAAAGTGGGGATTGAGAAGTTGTGTTTTTTGATGAGAAGTCATTCTGGGAAGTTCATTTTGAGAAGTTGTGTTTTTATGGCAGGAGGAGGTAACTCCGCATGAAGTTTGTATTTTGGAAGTTGGTATTTTTTGCAATAATTAAAGTTGGGCGAGCTATTTTGATGGTTTTTATGGTTAAAAGTTGTAATTGTGTTATTTTATGTGTTTGGGAGATATGTGTTTGACTTACGAGATACTATGTTCTGGTATTATGGATGGTTATGTCTGTGCAAGCTAGTATATTTTATATGCGAGCTGGTTTTAGCTCTATTGGATTATTTGTGATTTGTGGTGTGATTACTTTGAATCTCACGGTCTTATGAGGATAGGAAATATGATTGTGATTGGTTACGAATTCGTGCGACCTATGTGCAAATCAGGTTTATTTGACATTTATTGTTTGTGCATAATCTGGTTGGATTACTTGATTGTATTAACTTGGGGACTGCATAGGCGATCTTTATTGAATTATTGTGGCCTAGTTGTTTTGTATTGCTGGTATTAATTAAACATGGGGGACTAGGTGGTTTTCAGTCCCATGTTATTGTCATATGGTTACAATTGGATTGTGTATGGTATAACTGTTTTAATATGGGCGATGAGTGAGCTCAGCGAGCTGATCTTTTTGAGGTCGCGGTTTATGTGGTAGATTCTTATGGGATGATTGATGTTATAGCTCAGTATGTTGAGTTGTGTTATTCTAATTTGGTTTGGTAAGATGGCAGAGTGAGTTATGTGTGTTTATGCTTTATTTGTTTATGAATGCATTTTTGAAATTATTGAGTTCGAATGTGATTTTAAGTCGGTGGATAAAGTTGTGTGGTTTAGGCCATCATATATACAGTTGGGGACTTGGTCTGGGGACTTGCAGATCGTCTCTCGCGAGGTGATCATGCTATCTTAAAAAGAAGCGAACTCAGTAAGCTGAATTTTTGCAGGTCGCAAGTATACTTGCCAATTCACAGTGGGATAATTGGTACTATGGCTCGGTTTGTAGGATTGTGTGATCCTGAAAAATGGTTTGGTAAGGTGGAATGGTGATTTACTTATGTGTTTTTGTTTTATTGATTGTTTTTAAGTGGTTGTGCTCTTGTGATTCTGTTTTACATGTCCTACCTAATTTCGTGCCTCAATCAGCTAGAACATGGGGGAATAGCTGATGCGGACCAAAATGTCCATACGTAATATTATTTGATTTATGAGGTTATTTGTGGTAAGCGACCTCATTTATGGGAGAGGGTGTTCCTCCTGGAAGATGAGTGAGCTGTGTTGTGATTTTGAGAAGTGAGCGAGATGTTTTGGTATTAGCGAGCTGTTTGTGAAGAGTAGCGACCTGTAGTATGGGGATGATTTTTCATATAGGGTCGTGATCTCTTGTAATTTGGGCTGAGTACTTGAGCTCATTTGTGGGTTTGATGTACGTGGATTGTTATGGGCCTGGTGGGCCGTAAGCTCCGTGGTACTTTATTGAGAGGTTTATTGTTTATGGGAATTTACTATATGAGAGGAATACTAATAATAAGACAGTTGTTGTATTTATGGAATTGTGGTAGGAGAAGGTAACCAAGGACTTCTCTTGTATCTATAAAAGGAGGTGCATACCTCTCATTATTTTCATGAGCTAATATTGACTTAAGCATCGGAGAGTCTTAACGGGTTGGGAGGTGGGACTCCTACCCGTTCTAGGCGCTGTTTTGCAGGAATGGCGAGGTCGCTGTGCCAATTCCGGAGACTAGGGAGGTCGCTGCTTCGTGTTTGAAGTTCCGTTTAGGGTCACTGATCTCAATTTTGAGGTTAGTAACCCCTTTATTTGGTAGTTCAACTTTTTGGACTCATCACGTATAAATGCCACACAATTTGTATGAAATTCGTATATTATTATTTTCAGCTCTTTTTTTAATTTTGTTTTATTTTATTTTTTTGCAGGGAAACAGTATAATTATAAAACTATCAACTCTGATGATATTGCAACACTTTTATATACAAGTGGGACCACCGGAAATCCTAAAGGGGTTATGCTTACGCACAAGAATCTACTGCACCAGGTTGGTTGTTTTCTGTTCTTAATTATCTGCTAAACTGACAAAAACTCGTGTTAAACCGCCTAACGGAGTACATTTCATTAGGCAGGGCTTAAATTTTAGTGTGTGTTTTTTCATTTTCTAAAGTTTCAGTTTTTCTTAGGATTCTCCAGTTTTTCAGGGTTTATTATTTTTTGTTGTTGTTGTTTAGGATTTTTACGTTTTTTAATTATTTTCTTACATTTTTTAAGGATTTTTTTTTTAGTTAGTTTAAGATTTTTATTTTTATTTTCTAAAATTTAAAAATTAGTTTTAGAGGAACTGTATAACGGCTGAGAGGAGTGTACCTCTGAGTTATCTGTTTGCTAATTAGGTGTGCATGTCGTTATAAAAGCACCATTTAATGAGATATTTGGTTGGTCTACTTAGGTCTCAAACTTAGGAGACATTGTGCCAGCTGTCCCTGGGGATAGATTTCTGAGCATGCTTCCACCTTGGCATGCATACGAACGAGCCTGTGAGTATTTCATATTTACTCGTGGAGTCGAGCAAGTATACACCACCGTCAAGAATCTAAGGGTATGCCTTTTCGTAATTCCCTGTGATCTCTTGCTTGATTGATCAAATCGATTTGATTTTTATTGTTTATGTCACAGTAAATCAATTTGCTAATCTAATTGGTTGCAGGACGATTTGCGTCGTTATCAACCTAATTATGTTATCTCTGTTCCTTTGTTTGAAATTTGAGACATGCTTACAAATTCTTCTTATTCATCCTTTTTGGTCTTTTCAGTTCATTGATTAATTAATTGGGTTTTTTTCAAGGCAGTGGGATACTGAAACAGATTAGTACGAGTTTGGCTGCTTGTAAACTTGTTGCTCTCCTATTCTTAAAGATCAGTTGAGCATACATGGAGGCCAAAAGAATTTATGAGGTTGAACTTGACTCTTTTTTTTTTTGAATTTGTTTTAAGTGTGCAGATGTTTTTCTTTGATCATTAAAGTAATTAGAGATATTATTAATTTGTTGTCTGTTTCCAGGGAAAGTGTCTTGCCCGAAATCTCGAACAACCGTCCCACATCATTGCATTCAACTTGGGTAACCCAGGAGAATTCACTATGTTAGAACTTGCCGAGGTTTGTCATGGATAATATATGAATAACATCATCTTTTATAGTTATAAAGAATTTCAGATTATTATTTCTTTCTTTCTTTCTTTCTTTTTTTTTTTTTGCATGACCGAGTTATTTTTCTTTGTGAAATAACAGGTTGTCAAAGAAACCATTGATCCCAGTGCCACGATCGAATTCAAACCAAACACAGCCGATGATCCTCATAAGAGGAAGCTAGATATTACCAAAGCAAAGGAGCTTCTCAACTGGGAGCCCAAGAACTTGATTTTCCTTAGCTTCAATGTGGTCCGATGTTTATAATTATTCATTTTTACTTCCTGTAAAAACCAAAAACTTGATTTTCCTTAGCTTCTCAGATGATCAGGTTGAAATCGACTATGGTTAGAACCTAATGGAAGTGTTTCGAATAGACGGGATAGAAAAATGTATGATATATACAGTTTCATTTAATTTTTGGCACCCCATAATCTGAAATTATTTATTTCTCCAAGTTAGCAAATATTCGATGTTTCTCATCACGTTATCTTGATGTTAAGGCATGAAGAGATCGATACAGGTGTGATGGTATAAATGAACGGGGTACCCTTTTTTTAAAAAAAAAATATACAACCACATCTGTTCTCAAGAAACCGATGTCATGTGTTTTACATCCGTTTTCACAAAAAACAACGTGAAAAGTCAAATCTTTAACATCAGTTTTACAAACCCGACGAGATTTTCCACATCGATGGTTTCGACATCGGTTATAAAACCAACGTTAAAGACCAAAAATAACCGACGTGGAAAGGCACTCTGTAGTAGTGAATGCATAATACTATACTACTGTAAACATGCGGAATCATACCATTACAAAAATTTTGTTCTACATTCATTTTAATACAACAATTTTGGGTCCTAAACTTCATATATCATTCTACTTCTAAATATAATTAATTCTCTGAGTTAGATTACAACATGTAATTTAAGTTTAGTTATGATTAATGTATACTTAGTATGGAATTAGTCCTTATAAGCAAAATCCATACTTATTATTCACATTTGTCACATATTTCATATAATTTCATATTGGGTGGTTAAGAAAAGGGACATAATAGTATGAATTTTTAAAAAGGAAAAAGGTGAATCAAATACATTATTTTCAAATAAAAATTCAAATAGAGTAAAATGAGCGACCGGATGAGGCTCTTATCCTCATCCGGTCGCTCATTTTGGAGTCTTCCGCCCTTGATCAAGGCACGATGGCCAACACTGTTTCGGACCTGATGCGTTTGTGCAAACTGGGCGTGAGTGGTAGGCCCGTGCCTCCGCCCACCCTTACCCCTGTATCCTAGTTGCCCCCTTCACCTAGCTGGATCAAGGTGAATATGGATGGCAGTGCTTTGGGCTGTCCGGGAGATTGCGTCGCGGCGGGCATTTCTCACACGTGTCGGGGCTTCATGAAAGGCGGTTTTTCGAGATCGGTGGACAAAGGCTATGCCTTTGAGGATGAGATGGAGGCCACGATGATTGCGGTCGAGGAGGCTGATCAGAGAGGCTGGAGACGAATTTGGCTGGAATCCGACTCAACTTATGTGGTTGATCTTTTTGTGAAGCGTAGCCTGGCTCGTTCGCATCAGATTCTTTTTATCACCTCGATCGAGTTCATGGTTTCGCATGTTTATCGAGAAGGAAATCGCATTGCTGATGCGCTCTCCAAGTCCGATTCTCCCCCTTATGACTTGTTCACGTCACCTCCGGCATTTCTCTTAGATCTGGTGAATGATGATATCTTGGGTAAATCGGTGTACCATTCCTCACGATCTTGGCTTCAGCCCCTCTTTTGGCAATTTAATCTCGATTCGGCAGAGGACCTTGGTATTGCTGCTTTTTAGATCACGACCTGCTTGCTGTAGCTTGTGTTTACATTTAGCCGACCTGTGGCTCCTAGCACTTCTTACCGCTTTGTTCTGTTCCTTCTACTACTGGCATAGGGAGGGTACTCTTTCCGCTACGAGGGTTTCTCTCACAAGGGTGGGTTTACCTCGAGAGGTTTTGATGAGGCTCAAACAGATGCCTTTAGTCAAGGAATAGACGTCGTGATCTGTGTTTGTATAAACGATTCTCTTCTTTTTAATAATATTTTCGCACTTTATTAAAAAAAAAAGAAAGAGTACATACTGGTTTTGAAGGGGAATAAATAAAAACAAGAATCGGAATGATTCAATTCGGAAAAAAAAAGAAAAAAAAAAGACATGCCTGAGTTTTTGGAATATCAGATTTTGATTGTTTGCAAACAATTAGATATTGTAAAAAAAAATTAATAATTCTTAATGATTTTTTTATTCGCCTTTGACATCCTCTCCAAGCAAAAATTCAAAGAAGCCCTAATTTATTGAACTATACTGCTAATATCAGATCTCCACAAAGTTTTTGACCAAGATTAGGATTGCATATATTATTGAATCTCCGCAACCCTAAACTACTAAAATACGCAGTACGAAATCAAATACAAGGAGCTCTAAATATTAAATCCAATAGGCATTTTTTTGAATGTAAAAGAGGTTTCATAAATTCTTATCACAGTATGGAATCAAGAATCCAGTGAACGGTTTATGAATTAGAATCAGGAATAAGATTTATGGGGAGAGAAATTGTGGGCGCGTAAGCGATATTAGGAAACTGGTCTGTAGGGGCATTGTAGTATATTTAATTGGTAAAATGAAGTAAATGGGAAGTGAGAAATTGGCTTGAGTATTTAGAATAAAAAAGTCTCCTAATGGTGTATATCGGCAATCCCCCTTTAATTATTAGTTAGCCACTAATTAGTTAACATCTGATTTTTTGTGTGATGATATATGTATGTTTTGTACGATGATATATATTTGTTCAGTGTGATGGTATATGAGTATTATATGTGATAAATATAATTGTTGGCAACATGACATTCATCACCGCACAAGACATTCAAAAGTTATCTCACAAAATATATATACATCGTCGCACATAACATACAAATTGGGTGAACCATGCTTTCAAGTGCACATAACATTCATATACCATCGCATAAAACAGTCATACACCATCGCATAAAACAGTCATATTCTATCGCATAATATATCCATTTTGCAATGTATAGAACTTTCATATACGATCGCACAAAATAGTCATATACAATCATAAAAACATCCTTATGAATTACCTAGTCTCCATGTAACTTCTAAGTTATAATTTAATTAAATATATTCGAATGATACCAATTCTCATTTTCTTACGGAGTTATTCCTACAAATGTGTGACACTCGTGTAAAAATTCCACAATACGTGCTTGATTTAATATGATATTTTTTCTCACTTCACAATCATTCGTGTAAGATGGAAGATGAACGTCATTTAAAAAAAAAGACTCTCATTCAAAAATAAAAATCCTAAAAGCTGATCATTCCTATTTCGTAATGTGTGTCATTGCCTAATATACAGGGAAAACAGGCAAAAATATCTAACTTTTTTGTAAGAAATATATTTTTATATTTTTGTACTATATATACTTAAATTTACAATCTTTTTAAAAACCTAACTTATTCTAAAAATACTCTTGATTTCATATGGATTTCCAATTTGTTTCCAATTGGTTTCTATACCCTAATATTGGAAAATTGAACTCTTTCAAAAACATGGATTTTTATATGGTTTTCAGTTTGTTTTCAATTGGTTTCTATACTCTAGTAATTGGGAAAGTGAACTATATCAAAAAATGTGTTTCTATATGATTTCGAATTTAATTCCAATAGATTTCGATACCTTAATAATTAGGAAAGTGAACTTTTTCACAAACATATGTTTATATACGGTTCATAGCTTATTTTCGATTGGTTTCTACACCTTAATAATTGGGAAAGTGAACCTTGTCAAAACATCTGTTTTTATATGGTTTCTAATTTGTTTTCAATTGGTTTCTATACCCTAATAATTGAGAAAGTGAACTCTTTCAAATATTATGTTTTTCTATATGGTTTTCAATTTGTTTTCAATTGGTTTTGATACACTAATAATTGAGAAAGTGAACTTTGTCAAAATATGTGTTTCTATATCGTTACTAGTTTGTTTCCAATTGATTTCTATACCCTAATAATTGAAAAAGAAAACCCTTTCAAAAAATATATTATTTTTCTATATTGTTTCCAGTTTGAAAAAGAAGTAAAATAAATGTAATTTAATTGATTTGAAACTCGGCCCGAACGTTGAGAAATCGGTAAAAAGGTCTCCCCGGAAATTCAAGTTATAGGCTCGACCGATACACATCCACTGTATGGACTTGGATCCAACATCTCCATCAAAACCTGAATCAAATTAGAGGGGCTAGACATGAATCAACAAGTGGCATTTGCACGATTTGCAAAAGCTTGCTCTCAATTCTCTTTGCGTCGCATCTTCCGTGATGTACTCGCTAGACAATGCCAACATTCTTCGAAGGATTTACTATTAGACGAGAAAACTAGACATCTTTGAAATCAAAATATTAGATGATTTCAGATCTCTATGAATCAATGGTGGATGAAAGTGCTCATGTAAATATTCTAGTCCCCTGGTAAAAATTATCCTCATATAAAACCATCTCGCCCTCTCCCCATAACCACAAGTGTGCCCCTTTCTCTCTCCCCCACAAAATTTCGGTTGTCGATTTCGGTCATCTTCGATGTTCTTTCAATTATAAAAAACATATAATATTTTTAATCTTCTCAAATAATGAGGTAAGGGTTATTATAGTCAGCTACCCGGTTCCGATTAGTTATTCTTAGTTAACTATTAGTTAGACACCAATTATATAACACCCGTTTGTTTTTTTGTTTTTTTTTTTGTATATATATATACTAGGTTAATACCCGTGCATTACACGGGGTTTATAAAAAATAAATATAAAAATATTTTTAATACTTACAAAGTCTTATGAATATAAAAATTTTAATGATAGTATTCTCAACCCGTGATGTGTAAATATCTAATTTATTTATCAATTATTATAATTATTAAATAATTTTATATTTAAAGTTTAGATTCAATTCGTTAATAGTTTTATTTACATGCTTATTAAATTTCAAAAGAAGTCACATTCTAAACCCGTGCCTACTCTCTATTTATTAATCATTATTATGTTATTTTATATTTTAATATTTAAACTAAATTCATTAATAATATTAGTTACATACTTTGAAAAATCAAACAGATATAATACTCTCAATCCGTGTCGCATTGTATCGTGTCTAATCAATATTAATTAATTATCATCATCACCATCACCATCATCATCATCATCATCATCATCATCATCATCATTATTATTATACAATTTTATATTTTTATTTTAGATTGGATTCATTATTAATATTTAGTTACATAATTAGATTATTTAAAATAAATCTTAATTTACCTATGTAGAATATTTAAAATTCAAAAATTAAAATTATATTAACTTTTATTATAAATACTGCTTATTTAACAATTTTCATAATAACATTTTCTTATTTGAAATTATATCTTATGTAATTTATCTTTTAATTAAAATAATTAATTTATGTCTTTTCTACTAATTATATATGACTTATTTGTATTTTTATTAGGAGAATAAAAAGAAAATCCTAAATTAAACAAAATATAATAAAAGAAAAATATTAAGTGAGTCAAGATATAATAAAGAGAAAGATTAAATTAGGCAAGATACATAAAAGGAAAATATTAAATTAGGTAGATATTAGGCTCGGATGACACCTAATCAACCGAAGCACCAGAATTTTTTATTTGTCAAACGAAGCATGCGAAACAGACACATAGGTTAGGAGGATTTTGCATTAATATATAGGGGTGATATATATATATATGATTGGGTTCATGTGTGAACCAATTCTCTAGGTGGGAACTTTAGGAACCGCTGTTTTACACTATATGTGATGCTAGTTTATATAATGCAAAATGTTACTTATATTTTAACATTGCTATTATTATGTTCCCTTGATTTTTACTATTATCTTAATTAGCATGTACATGATTCATAAATAGCATAACATCTTATGCAATATAGCAGGTTTCTAGTTCTCACCACACACACACACACACACACACATATATATATATATATATATATATATATATATATATATATATATATATATATATATATATATATAGGATTGAGATCATGTGGGAACCAGTCCCCTGTGTGGGAACTAGGAACCAACATGAACCACTAGATCAAATTAATTGTATGGGCAAGATCATCTCATTAATTATATTAGTAATATATTTATATTAATGAATAAGGACTTATATGTAATTACACACAATATCCTAAAATAACACCTAATTAAGCCTAATTATTCCCAGAATCAAGCTTGAGAAATCCACGTACACTCCAACTATTCTTCACAAAAAATGGAAAGAAAATCATTGATATTCTAAGAGTATTTCCACAAATTGAGTCTGGTCGTTGACCTTCTTCTCGGCCCCCCTTTATTTCCTTGGTCTGTATGTATTTTAAACTTTTAATAAGTATATATGTCATGTATTTGAGAAAAAATATAATTATGCACAAAAGAAAATCTTGGCATTGTTACTATTGTAGAAATATCATCATTTCTCCCTGACTCAGAATAACATGCAAAAGCATTAAATGAAGACAGTGAATAATATAGTAAAGTTAAAAGTTAAGGTTGTGCTTTTCTTTTAGGGTACCAGCAATGCAATTGCTTGTGAAAATCTCCAGAAATACACTAATCATTTTCTTAAGCAAGATGTGTTTGCGTGAGTTTCGATTATATAAGTCAACTCAGTGTGTGAACTCAATGGTCACATATTTGATCAAGATACATATAACATTCCACCCAGAAAGACGAGGCGTGGATTAATGTCGGATATGGATTTCCATGGCGAACCCTTCCTTGTCGGATATGTATAAAAAGGAATGAGTTTAAACAGATTACTAAGGAAGTGTTGATTTGAAAGCAGCAAGGAGTGACCCTTGCTAATTATCAAGAAAAATTATACCATACCACCCAAAAAAAACAACTCGGAGGACAAGTTAAAAAGTAATAGAACACTATCATCGACTACAAATAAAATTTACAAGAAATCACTACAAAACAAAATGACTTTGCTAACAGCACTCTAAATAAGATAATACAAAAGATTTACGCGTACAGAGTAATAACCAGAATTAAGCAGTGAGTTGTACACTACAAAGCATCATAAAGCATTGTGATTAATAAAAAACTACATTCTATAAAATACATTATTCTCTAGAAGAAAATTAGCATCGTTATATGCTATATAAAGCACTGTGAATAAAATCGCAAAAAAAATAAAAAAATCTAACAATACTTTTATACAAATTAAAAAACGCTAATTATACGCTCTTGGTATGCTATCAAGACACTAGCACGAACCCACGAATCAGCCACAACGAGCTATGTACATGAATATCCACCATGGTCCCACAAACCATGGTTGTCGGGATTTACAACGTACCTGTATATGATAATTAAAAAAGGACATGTAACTAAAGAGGAGTTGTTTATGGAATTAGATAGCACATCTATGCGATTAAATTTGTCAAAAGCAATTCATTGAGAAGGTAAATTATACATCAATATGTTTACCATTCGTACCATGATTCAAGATTATGTTTGGGCACAAACTTCCCCCATTACCTCTGTCTCTCCAAAGATATATAATATCCAAGAAATATGTAAGAATTCCATATAAGAAATAAAAAACACATGCATATGAGAAAGTACACAGAACAATACTAAGAAACAAAGCTAGATGCAAGAACCACCTTTCCACAATATAAAATTAGCATAAGAAAATTACGAAGACTACAATAAATCGAAAATGGGCAACAAAAAATAACCTCTATGCATAAATAACAAAATACAGAAGAATATTTCGATGATACCCAATTAGCTTATAAAAATATTCCTCAATAAGTTACAAGAAAATGCACACCTTGCATTACATTAGGAGTAGATGACGGTGAAGCAGACGACTCGTCTTCTATGGAAGAAAATCGCAGGCCAAGCGAGAAAAAAACCTCGGGCCATAGCTTCACATAGTAGGCGATTGAGCAAATTGCAAGAGACAATATTAGCGATGCAAGAAGAAAATTAGGCAGCTGTTTTAACTTGAAAATATATTAAGAAACCCAATCCCCTGGCATAATAATTAAAACATACATGAGGAATATAAGACAATGCAAAATATATAAACAGTAAAAAAACCTTAAAGGGTTCGCTTTATATTTTTCCGTGGGACCAAGAACCTTAGACTCATATCAAATTTGAAACTAAATTGCACAAAAATCCCAAATTTCATCTTCACAAGATATATCCACTTATGTACATGTGAACATATGCAGTAAAAACAAATAGATTTACAACAGGCCATACGTTTAACATACCAATAGTGGCTTTGAATATAATTGTAGAGAAAAGGAAGTCTTGCCTTGCACCACGGCCTCATTTGCATATATTAGCATATTGCCAGCTAAAATATCAACTCCAAGATGATCATACTGCTAAGCTAATATTAGAATATTAGCATATTAGCATATTGCTAGCTAAAATATCAACCCAAAGATGATCAAACATAAAAATTGCATAAGCCAGCAGTCAACCACTAATTCTTTCTGCACAACATATAAAACAAGCATGATAGTGCAACAACATTAGCACTATAAATACCATTCTCAGTTAAAAAAAAAAAAAGCATGCCAGTAAGGTTTATTTCAGCAATGGTAATGAAATTAGCAAATTCTACACATATAATTAGCAATCTATATTTTAGCATGCTTCACATATGTTTAAGCATGCCACTTCACCACATCAATCGGAATACATTACCGTACACCACGTAATTTTGCCATTCTCCATCTATAATGAGCAACGTTCATATAAAAAAAATAACAAACTCCGAGATTTGTTCCAGCATTGACAAATTTTCATAAATATCGAAACGATATAAGGTTTGTCAGAAGGAATATCAATGGTTATTGCATAACCCTATTTTGTATAACAACCATTTCATCGGAAATTAATAGATTTTTAGCATACAAAATGCCTTTTCAACTTTCAAAACAATAACATTTCAAAACCCTAAAATAAAAAACATATTTCGTAAACAATAACAGCAAATTAGCATCATAATGGTTTCAGCATATTAGCATCACAAACAGCAAATAAGCATCATAATGGTTTCAGCAAATTGGCATCAAAAGAACCACACATTAGCATCACAAGAACAACAAATTAGCATCCACAAGATCAGACAACAAAATCACACAAGATAATCTACAGACTATCCGGAAAAAAATCCATCTAAAATCGTAACACAAGTAAAATTAAACTACTTTTAAAAAAATTATAACAGATAAACCTGGAAGCTGAAATCTCCATCGAGGGAGACGTTATGGGAGACTTCAGGGAAATAATCTCCGGTGACAGAGTCGAGCATCATCAGTCGTTCCGTCCGATCCAGATCGGACGCCAATGCCGCCAAATCGAACTCCGAGAAAAATGGTCCCTGCAGCACCGTGTTCACGCAATGCACCGCGCACAGCTTCGATTCTTGTACTTCGTGGTACAACATTCACCCGTTGCTGGCTCCTTCCCGTTCAGCCGTATTTCTATCTATTTAAAAACCTTTTTATCTCTCTCTACCTAAAACCCTAATGATCGAATTTAGCAACAACAGTCCTCTCAAATTACCTATCCATGCGTGGGTGCAACAGCGAGTTTTCTAGGATGCTTTGATTTACATTGCGATGCTTTGATTTGGGGAAGAAGCTCAAAAAAAATCACCAGATTTGAGGCGAAATTTCTTGGATGATCGGGAATGTTTTTTGGAATGGATTTTCACCGGATTTTGGGGAGAAGTTCGAAGGTCGAAGATACCCTCTAATAGCCAAAAAACAGCCGCGCGTGTCATGTAATTAGCAATCCTGCCTTAAATACAATAATGAATTAGAGCCGTTGGATTAATAGATTTTAACGATTGAGATTGGTTCTCAGTTCCCACACAGGGCATAGTTCCCACGAGATCCCACCCCTATATATATATATATATATATATATATATATATATATATATATATATATATATATATATATATATATATATATTCAGTGTGATGGTATATGAGTGTTATATGCGATGAATATGATTGTTGGCAACATGAACATCCATAATTGCACATAGCATTCATATATTATCGCACAAAATATTTATATATCATCGCACATAACATAAGAATCGGGTGCGCCATGCTTTCAAACGCACAGAATATTCATATACTATCGCATAATACAGTCATATACCATCGTATAAAATATTAATTTTCAAATGTACAGAATATTTATATACCATCGCACAAAACAGTCATATACCATCGTACAAAATATCCATATAAATTACTTAATCTTCATATAACTTCTAAGAAATAATATAATTAAATAATTAAATATATTCGAATGATACTAATTCTCATTTTTTTAACCAAGACTAAATTAATGTTATTCCTGTGTGACACTCCTATAAAAATTTCTATATAAATTCCACAGTATATGCTTGATTTAATATGATATCTTTTTCTCACTTGAGAAACATCCGTGTAAGATGGAAGATGAACGTCATTTTAAAACAAAGACTCTCAATTGAAAAAAAATCTTAAAAGCTGATCATTCCTATTTTGTAGTGTGTGCCAGAATTTCCTAATATATGACAAAAGTATCTAACTTTTTTTGTAAGAAAGATATTTTTGTAAAATTAAAAACAGAAAAGAAAAGACATAAAGGACAGTAGAACTAGATTTATGTTATTCATCAAAGACTCTCTTTATATAGAGTGTCAAATACATGTTTCCATAATTACATAAAAATAAATAAATACCTAAATTATCCCTCACCAGTTACTTGTTGACGAAGGCACACTAATTGTGTTTTTCCTTCAACACTCCCCCTTGCACCAAGTCAAATAGTGAAATATTGCTTCATTATTGCCTCGTTAAAATCTTGCCAAGTAAAAAAAATCCAATGGGAAAAAATAAGACTTGGTCAAAGGAAAAAGAGTACAACACACATATGCTGAGACTCCCCCTGAAGTCTACACCTCTCTATGATATATACATTTATCAAGAGAACTTTGAAAGTCTCCACTTCCTCAATTTACTTGACTCTTAAGAAAGTCCATAATTGTTGGTTGTAGAAGAATTGTGGTGATATGGTTCATATTATCACCTTTAATAACATACTTCCATTTATTCGTTGCAACTTATATTATCTTCATAACTACGAGCGAGTTCTTCAGTGGTAGAGTTCAAGCCACTATTGTGAGAGATATGTATGATTATAACATTTATCATAGATACTCACGAACTACTACATGTACGATAATGATCTCTTTACATGAATCAGATGGGTAACCAACATCAATAATATTATTTGGTATTTCATAGTAAGAAGTAAACTCGACATTTTCTTTAAGGGTTACAAGACCATCTGCAGTCCTAAATACATTTTGATTCCATTCCAGTGACATTACACTTTCTTGAGTTAAATCAAGATAACAATGTTGAGAAAGTAATATTTGGTCAAATGTATTAGTAATGGTACAATAATGCGCATATTGTACATAGGTAGAGAGTTTTAGCTCCCATCAGTTCTTCATCATTCCACTGACGAAATTGATCTTTCCTTATATCATCACTTTGACCAATCATGAGAGTGCTAACATATTACACTTATCCATATTTAATCGCCTGATTATCTTTTAGATATATGCAAATTGTAGAATTTAGTATTCCACAAACTCGGGTTTTAGTTTAAAGCCTTAACATGACCGAGTTTTTCCATGATTCATTATCTGAAATTAAAAATTCAAGTAGCTAGCGGTTTCTCTTATGTTCATATCATCGACATATATAGCTACAATTGCAAATTCAAGACTTATTTTCTTTATAGTTCGTAATAGCATAGATTATCTTTTCCCAATCAAGTAGTCGCTTAGATGGTTATACCACATCCGCCTTGATTTTTTCAATCCATAAAGTGAGCGTTTCAGTTTAATTACAAATGCACTCAGTGACTTAGAGTCACTTGCCTTAGTAATGAAGGGCCAGCAATCACTTTCGTATACATCTCTAAATCATGATCCCCATATAGATATGATGTAACTACAAGTATAAGTTGCATTCTCATTCTTTGGATTCATAACATTTATTATGGGAGAGTACATATCCCCATAGTCAATTCCAGGGCGAGTGAGAAACTTTATACTTCAAGTATATATTTGCATCTCATGTCTTTATTTTTCTCGTTACGCTTTCTGACAAAACTTTGTTTATGTCATACAGGATTTACACTTGGTGGGGCTAGCACTACCAGACCAAATACCTATCTTGTGTCAGTGAATTTAGTTCTACCTGGACTGATTATTTGCATTTAAGTCAATTTACTCTTTGTTGACATTTCAATAGAGCGTGATTCGATATCATCGTGCTCTATGATTCCTTGAGCAACAGTGTATACATCATCAATGTGTGCGAAGAGTCTTTCCATCAACTCATACAACTCTCATAGTATATTGAAGTTTTTTTATTCTCTAGAATCATATTAAACATCGAAGTGTCCTTCAATAATGATTCATGGACATAAGTATAACCAAAGATAATATCATGAGAGAATTAATTTAAATTGATCAATTGAAGTTGTGTCGTACCTACCCTCTTATTCCTTTGGCGGGTATTGACCGAACTAAGTGACCTCCCCCTGTTCCTTTTGGTAGTCACGACCTCAACCACACCTCCACTAAGTATGGTTGCAATGCCTTAGTCTATGGCATTGTGCCCCTTATGGGGATTTTTAACCTTACAGATACATTTGTAGCTAGTATATATGATCTCGTCACTTGAGAATTGAGTCTCCTATACTTTAAAGATCAATTTTTCATTTTACTTTACTTTAACTCTACATGGTGAAATACGAGGATCATAATGAGATAGAGTATGAGACTATTCTTATCGTTCCCTTGGAAAATGCATTTTCTTATCTCCCTTTAAAGACGGAAAGACTGTCTCATTAGAGTGATAAATCTGCGAATTTAGAGGTAAGAGATCGTTTGTCAAAGGTTTCAAATGACGAATGACCGTTGGAGATTCATATACAATATAAATACTTAATTGTCTTTGGAAACCCTTATAAATGCATTGTGGGGATGCAATATGCTCAGGCTTATATCCGGTTATCAACTAGTATGCAAAAATATTCGATTAGTAGAGGGTCATAAATGAATAAGTAAGAGTTGCGTGAAATATTGCATCACCCAATGTAGAGACAATTATATGAGTAAACATAAATATTATCTTAGTCACCATCTATATCCTTTTTGATGGTGTCTTTTTTGAGACCTTATTGTGTACATTAGAGTACAAGATTTATTACATCGATCTTGATTAACATGCAATAGATATCAAATACTTTTGATGTAAACTCTCTAGCATTATAAGTCTTGGGTACTTTATAAGGGTGGTAAGTCCTCAATCATGCTTAATATACTAGGAGTGTTGCAAATGCAATATTTTTATGGACAATGTATGCCGAAGCATCGATCAAAACCACAAAATACTTGAATGGTCTGCATTTTGAATGGTTATGTCCACATGTATCACCTATTATCAATTATAAGAATGGAATATTATACTTTGTATCTTTATCATATGCGGGTCCCAATCATACAATTTCACTAAGGAATGAGATTTGAAAAATGAGTGACGTGTTTAGTTTATGATTTTACTTAAACAGGTTATTGCATCTAAGATAGATTTATATAGTGCTTTTAGTACTTTAGAATGCACTGACTGTAATTGAACAGCATTAGGTCGACACTATACTATGCATCAGATTTCTATCACATTTTGTGTTTCACTCAAAATCAAATATGTCCATGATAATTTCTTATAATATGGATCATCATATCACTGCCAAAGTAACCATACCAGCCGTGTTAAGACTTGAATGAGTCACTGTCCAAAAGTTCATTATTGGCAACATTATATGATTCAGTAATCAGAAAATTAATGAAGTAAAATTACTAGATTGACTCACTAATTTTTTTAAAACGTGCTTCCTTCCACATAAATTAAAGGTATAGTTCCATCCTCATAATGTTAGTTCTCAATGATAATCATCAACATGAATATCATTAAACTTAAAAAGGTTCCTTTGGCTCTTGGTTCATACTAAGCTTTCATAACTTTCATGAATGTGCCACTAGGTATCAAGAATTTGACAGCCTTGTCATTTGATTTGTTAGAATGATACAATCGTTATAGTTACATATGAATTATCAATTCAATGAATAAGTGTCTATTCCTCGACAAATTCTCACATTCTTCAGAGATTTTTAACGATATACTTTTCATTCCAATATTTTGCTTTATTTGCTAGATATATTACATTATATCTTAATAGTATTAATCTTGAACCTTGTATGTAAATGTAAATAAACTCAATTACATTTAATACTTCAGAACGAGATTCGAAATTTACCAATAAGGCAAAAAATAATTATTTTAAATCAGGACTCATCATATAAATCTAACTCAGAAGAAACCTTAAGATCATACACAATAGTCTAATAAGAATGATTCATTATTCTTTCACAAGTTTTTATAAAGTAAGAAATAAAGAAAATTCATCAATCAAAATAGAGGATACCCATTGACTAAGCGTCATTAGGAGAACCTTCTTGACTTCCACCATGACCTATAAATATCACGAACTCTTACATATCTTATCTTATGTTTCATTCTTCCCACACATAGGTAGGGATCAACATGTCTCGCCCTCTTTGCTTTGAAATTATTTCCACTATTCATATCGACCCTAGTTAGCCTCAAGAAGTTTCCTTATCCAGAGGCCTAACATTCGTATTACGAAAAATAATATCATGTCTCTCAATGACTTATTGTCATGATTAATATTATACAAGTGCATTAGTATCTTTGCTAAAGTGAAAGAAAAATAGACTGAGGTCGTGTCTCTCAACTACTTATTGTCATTTTATGTGACTTTATATTTCACATATGGTAAGACATATTTTGATCTTCAACATATCAAAGTCATTGACCCTTTTAGCAAGCAAACGAATTTCTTTTCACTGAATTCTTAGGCATAGAAGTAGTGTTTCATAAAATTTCCAAGATATTCATTTAGAGCACATCCCAAAGTTCATTGAAAGTTTGTAACGAAGTATACTTCCAACATAAGATTAGGGTTCAATATGAAGTCTCAAATTCATTAAACAGTTGACTTTGACTTAGTTTGACAATTCTTTGTCAGTTGTGGTTGAAGGGTGATATTATTGTGGAATTGTAGTTATTCTAGTTTTCACATCAAAAGACTGATAGTAGTACTCAGTTTCTTCTGAGTATATTATTTTGGATTTATATTGAGTTAGTTCAATTAATTTATTTAGATAATGAGTTTGAAGAATATATGTCATACTCTTTCTTTGATATTATGTGAATATACTTTATCACAAGGTTTATTTATACACTTTCATATCGTTCATGAACTTTCATTACTATGAAAATATGCAAATGTACTTTCAGTATTAAGAGAATTACCAACATACTTGAAACTATCAATTCATTGAAATTCATTATTAACTAAATATATTGACAAAATTGTGATCAATCTCTCATTTAATCATGTAAGTAACTTCATTTACGACTTCTAAGTAAGAAGTCATCTAAGAGCATAAATAATATAGTATGTACTCTATGAATATCATTAAAGTATTGCAAAATTTCATATTTATCAATATTGTACACAATGTGGCATGCACATATAATTTTCATTCACAATTTAATCATAGGTAACATATACACATGTTTTGTATAAGAATTTGATTTGCGGGATAATACATATCAAGCCACATATCCATATAAATAAATTCATTTAAAAAATAATAGGGTAATTCAATTTAATTTGGAGGAAAGATACAATTCTTTCTTAGGACATTTCTCGATTTTTTTTCTTTTACAATAGGTTTGTTCGCAACATGTTTCTAATGATAGAGGCCTTAAAATCTAATCTCCACCGTAAAAATCTAACGACAATGTGTTTTGAATATTATATCCAAATTCTAGCTTCATAAGTTGTACTCGCCAAGAAAAGCAATCTTTATTTGCTCTTTTTAATGAATATAATCAATGTTTCAGTGATGTTAATGCGTCACCTTCAACTTCACCTTCCCCTACCACTACTTCTAATGTAAGATCATTGTTCAACGACCCTCGACAAGTTCTGACCCCATATATGAGGTTGATCAAGGATACTAAGCGAAAATGACAAAAAAGCTAATGTTAGTCGAACAACGGAATTATAATCTTATTTAGGTAATTTTCAATCGGAAAGTATCCCGAAGAGGCCCGATGGTACTAAAGATCTTGTGCAGTTTTGGTCGAAAATGACTACTATTTTTCCTATATTCTCTAGGATTACAAATGAGGTTCTCCCCGTTCCTGTTTCAACGGTTTCCATTGAACAAGCCTTTAGCATGAGAGGCTTTTTTGGATGATCGACGTTCTAACTTGTTGACTAAAAAGTCAAATATTAATGAATGGTTGGATCACAACCAAAGAAACGAGAACAGGCAATACAATTGGATGAAGGTTAAGAGAGTGACCATTACGACACCACTTCGGGAAGTAACGATAGGAACGAATGAACGAAGCCGAACCTCCTCCAATATTCACGTAGGTAAGTAAGGAAACTATAAGAAATACGCGAACTTTGATTCCTTTATATGAATAACTAACCAATTTAATTCTAATATTAAAAGTTAAAATTTTGAATTTTAATTTCTAATATTACAAAATCAAGTTATTTTAAAAATATATTTTATTTTTAAACTCTATTTTTATAAATTAAATTTTCAAATCTTATCTAAGTTATTCCTTTATTTTTCAACTCGTTTTTTCACTCTATGTTTTTAAAAAACGAGTGTACAAAAAAAACCCGAAGGTTTTAGACCGAACCAAAAAACGATCAAAATTGGAACCATAGCGGTTCTCCATCGGTTCGGTTTCGGTTCAATGTCCGGCGATTTGTATCCGCCAATTAAAAAATCGACTGTTTGAACTATTTCGACATGTCTTAAGGTGGGCATTTTTGTCATATTACAAAAATGAAAGGTATTTTCTGCAATTTCCCCTAATATATACCCCACTTATCACAATTATTTTCCGATTAATTTTATAAAGTAAATGAAATGGGCTAATGCTGGCCCATTAACCATTAATAATTCATTTCAAAGTAAAAGAAATGGTCTCTAAGCGAAATAGGGATAAGGCCCAATTTCTCCTTCCCATTCCCCAACAAAGTTGACAGATAAGGACAGCACTCGCTCCCAGTCACTTGTTACACTTCAGTTTTTTTTTTAACTAAAAAACGCTGTTGTGTGTTAGTATACAATACAGTAATACAGTATACACCTTGCTTGTTTTAGCGCTCTCTCTCTCTCTCTAAACTCACTCATTGTTTAATAGATTCCTTAGGCATAATGCATAATTAACTTTATGTTGTATATACTCCATCTGGGAATTTTCTATTCTTGTCGTTTTTTACCCACTAAATCGAAGGTATCAACATTCTAGCTTATCTCTTTCCATTTTCATTTCTTTAATTCTTTAATTTGTTTAATTTTTTTCCTTCTTACATAATGATGTGTGTTGTTGTTGTACTTGTGGATGTTTGATCTTTTAGGGAATGAATCTCTACATTGGTTTAGCTTGTGAAGAATGAATTTCTTGACTTGATCTTCAGATTTAGTATTTTATATTTCGTCAGAACGAATGGATAGAAACTTGATTCTTTTTGTCTTGATCTTTTAAGAAACGCCTATGTTTTTCGCCTTGGTTTTGTCAATTCTCATTGCTGTTGTGTTTGTTTGGAGTTAATTTGTTTGGTAATTGCTGAAAACTAACTGGGACTTGAATTAACTGTGGATTAGATTTTCACAAACATAAATGTTTATGACTTTGTGTCCTCTTACTTCATCTAATTTTGATGTGCTAATGAACTGAGTCCTTAATTATTTGTTAATTCTACTTTCATCCAAATTCCTTCTTATTTGTAACATATTCAATTTCCAAATAATAATTCAGAATTTTAGGAATGAAGCAGTTTTAATTTAACTCTCTAAGAGACTAATCTTCCGAAAGTGGGGATATAGAGGGCGAAAAATGTCGAGCAATAGTGGCACTCACTGGTGTCACAGCTGTAGCGACACCGTCACACTCCAGAGCCGAAACGTGACGTGCCCCACTTGCGGAGGCGGTTTTATTCAAGAACTCGACGACTCAACAATGAGCCCGAATAGCGAAGAACACAACCAAAGGCCTCGGTTTATGGAGGCCGTCTCTAATTTCCTCAGACAACAAATGGCCGCCAGAGGCAACAACCTCAGAGGAGGCACATCCGAGCGGGGCCCGCTGAACGGCAACTCGTGGAGCTCGTTTCTCGTATTTACTGGCGATATGCCAGCCCGGATGCCAGGCAATGGCGGGCTCGTCGAGTTTCTTAATGAAACCCTAGGATTTAGACGGGAAAACGGGGGCGACTACTTTATCGGGCCCGGGGTCGAAGAGTTTTTCGAGCACGTTACCCTAACGGACCAGCGTGCCCCTCCGCCGGCATCGAGATCGTCGATTGAGGCCCTACCGACGGTCAAGATTTCGAAGAAGCACGTTCGGGCCGAGTCGACGTGCGCTGTTTGTAAGGAGAAGTTTGAATTGGGTTCGCAGGTGAAGAAGCTGCCGTGCAAGCATATATATCACGGGGATTGTGTCGTTCCATGGTTGGAACAACGGAGCTCGTGCCCCGTTTGCCGCCAGCTGTTGACTGGCCGGGGAACGAGCGACGAGTCGAGTGTTGAGAACTCGAGGGAACGTAGAAATAGGAGGCGGCGGTGGTCGTTTTTGTGGCCTTTTGGTTCGACTCGTTCAGATGCTAACCGGAATGAGACAGTTGAATCTGGTCCGGTTGCTTATCATCAAGATAATCACCGCTCTGAGTATTCGCATTGGCCTTTTGAATAGTAAGGTATATCGATTTCGGTTGTTCATGTTGTTTCCGATTTCTTCTTTTGTGGTTGTGATGTTTAATCCTCTGTTCGAACGAATAAAAATGTGTTGTCTTTTGTTTCTGCTGGCCGAAGAAAATTGTATTGTATTTGTCAATGTAGATTTTTTTTCTTTGAGCAAGTGCTCTTTCCTCATTGTATGAGCTTTGGAGTTTCTGTTCTGATATTTGTGGGCATTTACAATCATCATAGTTGTCTTTTAATACACTTTTGTAATATTAAGAAGGGTAAATAGTTTTCAAAAAAAAAAAAAAAGGATAAGCTAATCTCTATTTTTATTGGTAACTAGGCTTAACCCTGGGTAGTTTTTGTAATGAACCCTTGGATGTTATTTCCTGCTATTCTAAGCTCATAGAGCCAAAGTTTTGCCTCATTTCACAATCTTGCTCGGCTATTCTACTCAAGGGAGCGTTTGAATCATCAAATGCAAGGTATGAAACCAACATGTGAAAAAAAAATGCTGAAACCTCTATCAAGATGAAAAAACTGAGAACTCTGTGTTCATATAAAGTCCACCAGGACCAATATCGTACAGGTGAACATGCAAAAACCGAAACATAGATAAGTAGAGCACTCGACCTCAGTTAATCGAAATCTAAGGATATTCAAAATAAAAAACAAGACCCTTTAACGAGACAACACAAATCTAAACACAACACATTTGTCTAATTTGTGAGCTCCATAATAGCTGAGACAATATCTCCATCTGCATCCTTGAGAGCTTTAACGGCCCGAGCTCTCGAAACCCCAGCTTGAGTCATCACAAGCTCAATATCCTTAGGCTCAACACCACTCTCATCCACATCTTCATCATCCTGTGGTAAAATCGTCGGCTCTGTCTTTGGCACAGCATTGCCGACATTGGGAGTCTTAAACTGCTCTGCAGCTTGAGTCTGCAATTGTGAGCTCAAATCCTCAATCTTTGCCTCCCCAAAGATAACGTATGTGTCTGAATTCGGGCTCTTGAAAATGTCCGGCTTTGAGATGACGAAAAGGATCTGTAACACCGTATCAGGAATATTGAAATGTTAAGCAAATGCAATACTGGTTGGGTTTAATTACAAAAATACCCTTGAGGTTTAGTCTAACTATTAAAAATAATAATTTTAAAAAAACTTAATTTCAATATCACAAATAACCCCCTTAATATTAATTTGCATTTTATAAAATATGTTAAAGGGGGCAATTTTAATTTTCAAAACAATTGGGTTTTCCTGTAATTAGATCCAACCTCCAGGATAACATTTGTAATTAAAAAATTAAAAACTATCAGGAGACATTGCGAAAAAGACCAACATTCTTGCTCTTCTTAATGGTGACTCGGCTGACCCCGGGGATGGGCTTCATTCCTAGCTTTAGCATTGCCTTTCTACTCTTCTTCTCACTTCGGCTTTGCTTTGACCTACCACTTGAATCTTCTTGCCCTGCCCAAAGCAAAAAGTAAGAACCAATCCATGTATTCATTCATGAAAAAAAATAAGGAAATATATAAATTTTATAAGCAGATTTGGCCAGACTCAAGACTAGGCATACCTTCAGCATCATCTTCATCATCATCTTCATCATCCTCATCATCGTCCTCAATCAATGGCTCATCATGCTGCAAGCAATAATCAAATCAATAGCTACTAACATAACTTCACAATAAGTCTTCGTGGTATAAATGTGAAGAATAATACCAAGTGTCATAATCTCAAAAACATTGGCAAAACAAACGACGACATTTTTCGCACTTATCGGGTAACTTCTCCTTTTCTTAATCTAAAACTGCAGGTAGAAACTAGCATTAAAAAAAAAACATCTTCGTTTCTACTTGGGAAAGTTTCAAAATATATTCTAAGAAACTTCCCTTGAAAAGGTGCAGAAATGATCATGTTTGAGAGTGAAATGCATTTGCTCATGTTCTTGAAATATAGATTAGGCAAAAACACAACTAATTTTATTTTCAAATTGAAACCCCAAGCTTGCATATAAGTGAAACACTTAATTATTGAATTATCAATCCAAGCTCAATCCTAAAATATTAATAATAGTGGTTTACCTAAAGGAACCCTACATCTGAAAATCATACCGGAAACCATACCAACATATACTCTGGATTGGAAGATTTAAATAACTTAATAAATAACCAAATAAACTTCCTACAGATCTAAATGTGAACAAATACACACACACGATTGAACCAAGAAAAGTGGTGTAAATTATGAGCAAAATCCCCTCACCAAATAAATATAATTCAAAACCCCAAAACAATAATCAAATTTGTACTAACCATAGATCCTCTGTTTTTGTGTGCATGAGAGAGAGAGAAAGAGAGAGAGCTTACATCGATCTTCTGTTGCTCGAGATGGGCGGCCAACAACTCTTCTTGTGATTGCGTCATGATTTAATTCTTGCGGATAAACAGAGAGAAAACTGAGTATCAGTGAGTCGGTGATAGAGAAGCAGCTTTCTTCAAAAACCCTAGCCTGTAAAGGGGAGGGATTTATACTGCGTGACGAGTTTAAAGATCAGAGTACGTTTTATTTTTTTTGCTTTTTTTTCTTTTCCTTTTTCTTTTTTTTCTCTTGACCGCTTAAATAAGTTTAATTAAATAATTAATATATTTTTAATTCCAAATTAAAAATATAATATATATTGAAATTTTTTTAATTTTTTAAGTCGGGACACCACTCCCAGTCGCGTCCCGCCCATCGAGACCCCATTCCCAAGAACGTCCCGGGCCTCAAAGTTACTTCTAATCTTTTGGGGGCCGAAGTGAAAAAAAAAATGCGGGGGGCGGGACGCCTTTCGGAGTGGCGTCCCGGGGATTTTTCAAAAAAAAAAAACTGGGAGCAGGATTCATTTGGGAGTGGCATCCCAGGGATTTTGTGCAAAAAAAAAAAGTTTATTATTATTAAAATAGCAATTACGACATATGACAGCTATTATTATTATTATTTCCAATTAAAGTAAAAAAAACACTTTTTAATTATTATTAGTATTTTCTAAAGGGCATAACAACTAAATATTTTTGGATCTGATATTTAGCAAAAGACAATTTTAACTTCCTCAAGAATTGGTTTCAAGAAATTTCCAGAATTTAAGAAGAACAAGTTATACATCACATGACAAAGTTATGCATGTATATACATACATATATTATGCGATGATTTTCCTCTTTTGCTGGGCAATTAATGCAAAATGGAAATTCATTTGTTTAATTATTAGGGTCAATTCCCATATAGACCAATAGTGAAATGTTTTTTCCCAAATAGGCCATTGAAATCTCAACTTCCCATTTAATCCAAAAATTATATAAGAGTACTAAATTACCCTTTATAAATGTTTTATTTTATTTTTCGAAAATTCAGAACTACCCGTATAAAATTCAGAACTACTCGTATACATTAAAAAATACTCGTATAAATTCAGAACTACTCGTGTAAATTGACGAACTACTCGTGTAAATTGACGAACTACTCGTGTAAATTCAGAACTACTCGTGTAAAAATTAGAATTACTCATGTAAATTATGAACTACTCGTGTAAATTTCAGAATTACTCATGTAAATTCAGAACTACTCATGTAAATTTCAAACTATTCTTCAAAAATTCAGAACTATTCGTGCAAATCTCAAACCTACTCGAAAAAATTCAGAACTACTCGATTAAATTTCAAAACTATATCATGTAATTGATCGGTCAAGTTCCAAACTACATAGAGAATAATCATACTACATTGAGAAATTTTATACTACATTAAGGAATTTCATAAGATACACCTTCATCAACTCCAAACTATTTAACAGTTTGTAATTATAAAAAGGCAGAGTAGTTTGTAATAATCCAAACTACTTATACAAAACTACTTATCTAAACTACTTATACAAAATAATTATATCACGAGTTGGGCGAATCTAGCGTCCCCGCCTGCGCCGAAACCACGATGCGCCGAGCCACTCTCCAATTTCAGCCACCCACAACCATCGTTTTCAGCCGCCAACGAAGGAAAACCGACAAAACCCAAAACAGCCACAAGTGTTCCGGCCAAACCACCACAGACGCCATCTCCGCCATTCCCGACTGCGGATATAGAAGAACCATCAAAACACGAACCTTCAGTCGAACCCTAACATCACCCTGCCAATATCACAAAATCGCCAAACCCCGTTTTCCAGGCCCGAAAAACTGCAACAACCATCAATTTTCCAAACTAAACCAAACTCCAGAAAGGCGACAGACACAACGACAACAATCCAGGCCATCGACCGAGTCGAGCTGCAGCCGGGCCTACCACCAGGACGACCCAAACCTCCAGTCGAACCCCTGTTCAACAAAATTCATAGCCGCCGAGGACCAAGCCGGCAAACCCGAAATCCAAACCTACTGCTTGAAACCCTCGCGGAACCTCGACCACCCGAACCCTCCCGGCGGCGGCGCCGCCACATCCACCACCGCGATGGCGTCTCCATCCGCACGCAGCACACATACTTTGCCCCCCGTCGCCACCGCGGCGGTGCCCGCGGCCGACTCGGTTCGAGGTCCCACCTCTCGAGTCGCCCGCGCGACGCCGTTGTGGTATTGCGACCCGACCCCGCTCGCCACGTAGACGGACCCGTCGTACGCACCCTCCGCGCACCACCGCCTCAACTTTCAGCTTCCTCTGCCCGGTCTCCTCGTCAGTGATAACCTGGAAATCGAGGTTCAAGTGCTTGAAATCACGGGAAAGCTTGCCCCTGGGACCTTCGACTTCGATCACTTTGGCCCTCACCCTGATCTTCACGCCCTCGGGGATATCCATGGTGTCGGAGGAGAGAATCATGTTCATTTTTTCGCTCTGGTGTGCAGTGTGTGCGCAGTGAGAAGCAGAAATTAGGGCTGCGACAAACCCAATTCTTTATATGGAGAGAAAGAGGTATTTGGGGGTTTTGGAAAAAGGAATAAAAAAAAAGGGCCTTTTTAATTATAGGGCATATTTGTCAATCTCATATATAAATAGGATTAAATGGGACTTTATGGAATTTTGGTTCTATAATACATAACTAAATGGGAATTTTCCCTAATTATTAATAGGGGATTAGGCTCCACAACTAGCCAATCTCATTAATCAGTCTAACCTAGAGCTCAATCTCAAAGGATTTGCAGTGAGTGTGAAAATAAATAAATAAATAAATGTCCCAAGAATTAATTAAAAGTAAATGATATATTAATTCTTGAATTAAATCCTTAATCATCTGAATGGGAAACAAATGGAAATCCACTTCTGGAATTCGATACACATTTTAACTCAATATCCTAATATTTGTGGTCTCATAGACTGATATCTGATTACACATTTGAGCAACTCAATCGCTTCTACAACTACTCCCAAATCAGACGGCAAAACGATAAGGGCCCGTTTGGTTGGGGTGATAGGACCGAATAGTGCTTGATATCCACCGTAATCCTATGTTTGGTTTCCCATATAGCGGCCCTTGATAAATATCAAGGCCCATGACAAAATCCACCATTCGCCTGATAACTAATCTTGGGGGGTATCCCATTTAATTCTTGATGTGCATTTACTAATTTGCCCCCAAAAACTGATTTAAAATGACTGAAATGCCCGTGCTGTTTGGTGTAATTACATCTCATGGGATCTCAGGAATTAAATCCCAAAATTGAACAATTTCTAAATTTCCCCCTCTTTCGAATTTCGTCCATCTTTGTGAGGAGAGGTGGTAGCTCAGGCGGCGACGGTTTACGCAGTTGATGATACCACTGAAATAAACCAGGTAAGCCTCGCCCCATTCCGGTAAGATCTGTCGTTTCGTTACATTTCGTTCAGCAGAAATCGATTTGTGTGCTCAATTAATCGCACCTAATGACTGAATCTTGACGATGTTTTTAAGTGTGTCAAACTGTTTCCCAACGTATTGTGTGTGTGATATATAGTGAGAAATTAGAAAGTCTATGGATATAAGAATAATACTCAGATTCACGATGTTGTTAATCAATGTTACCAACATCAGTTTATCAACATCGATCAGAGCAGAATATAAATGTGCAGCGGAAAATAAAAATATGAGAACACGATTAAACAAATTCAGTTCACAAGTAAAAGTACTTGTGAACTTGGGTGTACAAACCCGAAAATCATATTACTTGCTTTTAAGTTCAATACAAAATATAAAGTAATATATGAAAACTAAATATCAAGAAACTTGATACTAAATACTTGTTGCCGGAATGGCAAGATCTTCTTCGTCGGTCACGCAACTTCAAAGATCTTGTTTATCACGATCGTTGGCTCCAAGTAGTTCGTCGTGTTCTTCTTCCTTTGCTTTGCCGTGCGTCTTGCGTTACGTCCTTCTCTTTCTCAAAATCCCTCGAATGGCTTAAAATATGAAGTCTCTTACAATTTAGGATTGTCTTGTCTTAAATAGACAGAGTCCTAGAATCCTAAAATTGGTAAATTCCTAAAACCAAATCCTAATCACAATTTAGGAATAATTAAAGTCTTGTATATAAACTAGGAAACACAATATATCTAAATTTAGTTCCCTAATATATTTTGTGCCCAAAAAAGGCAAATAACTAAATAAGGAATTATTCCAAGAATAAATTCCTCAACAATCTCCCCCTTTTGCCTTTCTGGACAAAATACCCAAGACGCATGAAAATGATCAAAAGACTAAAAACTCCCCCTGAATTAGAAACTCCCCCTAAATTAGAAACTCCCCTAAATGAAGTAACCATTAATCACATTCACAGCAGCGTCTTCTACATTCTTCTCCCCCTTTTTGTTCTGAAAGCAAAAGGACCTCAACAAACGAGTCCCGAAGCGCCTGGTGCTGTGCAACCTGGTTATCAAACAAAGTAAACTGGGCTCGGACAAACGGAGCAGAAAAATGAACCATGTTGGTACTGATGTTGGGAATACCAGAACCAACATCATACATGACACCAGCTCAAAGAGGCGCCACGGTGCCTAAAGAAGGTAATCAGGTTCTGCTTCACGAAAACACCAACGGGGGTTTGACGCTCAGCAATCATGCCTCGATTTTGAAATCCCAATAACAGCTCTTCAGCTTCACTCGCCAAGAACCTCGTGGAGATTGGTTCCATGTCTTCAATCTCGACGGCTTGAGACGGAGCCTCATCAGAGCTAGCAGAGTGGTCGGAGGCAGAAAAGTGAATCTGTGGCACTTGGCAGATGAAACATTATCAGAATTGAAGCTTGGAGAAGCGGCAGGATTGTCTGGCAGGGGATGTTGGTTTCGGTGACACAACACCAGAACCAACATGGGCTGACACGGCAGCTTTGGACTTCTTCTTTTCTCTCTTTGGGTGGAATTTTCTTATTCGCTAGACGCAAAGTATGTTTCCGGAGCTTTGCTGGGTGATGGTGAATTCGATATTCTGCAAGAGACTGAAAACAACTACAAACAAAAAATCGAGTGTCGCAGGCAGTAAAATTTGGAGAAAGAAAAAGTAAAATTAAGAAAATAACTCCCCACTCTTTCTCAAAATAAGACACACGATCTCAACTCAACTACTCCATCATCTCAATTTTGGAAATAAAAACCACAAATCCCAACTACAAATTAAAACCGAGATAGAGCTAGATTTTTATAAACCATCACCATAGTTGAACAAATTCTTTGCAAAGCAATTTTTCACTCGCCAAATTAACCTCTTATTACCTGTCCAATCCTCCGATTATAACACCACTGAAACACGCGGTTAGCAAGATTCAAAACAAGATTAAGAGAATTCAAGATAGACACGAGCACAAACAACAGAACGCACAGCAAGATGGCATCTTCACAAAGTATGAATGTCCTACGGGATGCCTAAAAATCATGACCTAAAAGGTTAAAACAGAACACTTTATGATTTCAGTGACTTGATCCAATGTTGCTTTTTATTGCTAACAACATTATAAACCAACATTGCCTCAGGTGAAGTCAATGGAAATTTACCCCTTAACCCAAGTTAATGACTACGTCAAGATCTCTCAAGAAGCTAATATTTAAAGATTGGATCATTTTGTATCCAGATTTTCTTCATCCTTGAAGGGATTTGAATCTTTTAATCTTCAGCAATTGCTGTTAAAAACCTCTTGTTTTTGGACCTGGGAGAAAACCTGTTTCTGCGGATAAATCCCACAATCACCTAATTGAAGAGGTTGGTTCTTTTTTCATTACTTTTATTGCAACACAGGACCTTATTGCACTTTCAATCAAACTCAATGCATTATGATTATGTATGAAAAGAAAGAAGAAAAATGCATGCAAAATTATACAGATGTTGTGACTAAACGTGTTCAAACGGTTCGAACCGCCGGTTTGAATTGGACAAAAACCTCAAACCGCAACCGAACCGTGAAACCGGCCGGTTGCCGGCGGTTTGTGAACCGCCGGTTCACGGTTCGGCCACGGTTCGGTTGGCCGGTTTGGACGGTTTGAACCGGTTTGTGTTTTTTTTTTTTTTTTTTTTGATTTTTTAACTTTTAAAGTTCATATATTTGGTTTTTTCCCTATGTTTATTTTTAATTTTATTAAAAAAAATTTTTGAGGTTAAGTGATAAAATATTAATAACACTTTGAATTAATTCAAAAAATTAAAAGAAATTAAACTTGACTATTTAAAATATTATAAGTTTAAAATAAGAGATTTTAATTATAATATTTGGAAATTTTGAGGTTAGATTTTTTTATTTTCTATTACACACACACACACACACACACACACACACACACACACATATATATATATATATATATATATATATATATATATATATATATATATTTATATTTTAAATGTATGAGGTTAAGCGAGACAATAGAACTAACAATTTGAAATATTGAATTAATTAAAAAAAATTGAATCATTTAAAATATTTGAATTTAAAATAAAAAATTTATATTTGAATATTTGAAATATTGAATTAAAGTGAGAAATATAAATAATACTTTTAATAAATTCAAAAGAATTAATAATTTTCAAATATTCAATTTTAAAATTTGAAATTAGGACTTTAAACAATTGAAAATAATGTATATATTAAAACAGTAAATCCTCAACCTTAAAATCAAAGTACACATAATTTTCTCGTAATACTTACTCTAGAGAGGGTGAAAAGATATACGTTATCACAATTTTATTGAATTGTAAAAATGATTAATATCTCTATCGCGATCGTGTGGCTATTGCTTATAAGATAAGATATTTTTCTTATTGATCACCAATTCAAAATATCAAATGAGTTTGGTGTTAAAAAATAACTTAGAAAATGAATATTTATAAAATGTATAATAAAAAAAAAAGGACAAACCGGCGGTTCGAACCGCCGGGTTTCACGGTTTGAGGAAATGTTCAAACCGTAACCGAACCGCCTTATTGGCGGTTTACGGTTACGGTTACGGTTCGAACCATGGTCAACGGTTAACCGAACTGTTGACCGCCGATTCGAACCGGCGGTTTGGCCGGTTTGTACAAACCGCTGAACACCTCTAGTTGTGACTGATGTTGATAAGTAGTGTCACAACATCACAACCAACATTGGTTAGACAATGCACATACCGAGACCTCTTCTCAAACGAGAGAAGGTCTCGTAATCTAATGCCTTAGTGAAGATGTCAGCAAGCTGATTATATGTTACAATATGTTCAAGGCTAACAATCTTCCTCTCAACCAAATCTCGAATAAAGCGGTACCTTATGTCAATGTGTTTGATTCGAAAAGGCTGATTTTTTGAGACATCAATGGCACTGGAATTATCACAGAGCACAGTCAATGTTCTTCTATGTAGACCMWAYTCRTCTATCATTTGGTTCATCCACAATAACTGTGTACAAGCACTTCCAGCTACAATATGCTCGGCTTTAAGAACATCCTCTACTTGCTTGGGCTCTGTTTTGAAAGAAACAAAGATTCTCGAGTTTTAGAATGATTAGTAAATAAGCAAACAAATCTTACCATCTCTTTGAAATTTATTTGTCGCTTTCTTGTAGTTCTTTCATCGAGATCTCCAATAATTTGGCTCATAGGATGATTCTTCTGAATTCTTAAGTGGATATTTTTCTGATGTAAGTCAATGGGTTCAGCTGGATTTTCCACACTTGGACCAGAATAAGATTCTGCGGCGGCTTGGCTTGATGTTGGTTCTGATGTTTGTATCTCGGTGTCAACATTGTTACCAACATCACTCAAATTTCTGGTTTCAGCACCTGCATCTCTATTTTCAATACCTGCACTTTTATCTACAGCAACCGTGACATTATCTTGAGGATTTTGATCATAAACCAGATCATCATCCTCAGCAGGTTTAAAACCACTCATCAAATCATCAAACTTGACTTTAACCGACTCAATCATGCAACACGTTCTAAGATTAAACACTCTATATTCATGACTATTTCGAGAGTATCCCATGAAAACACATTTATCACTCTTTGAAGCAAGATGATTTCTATCATTTAGCACATAACAAATGCACCCAAAAATATGAAAATCACTCAAATTTGGCTTTTTATCCATCAATAATTCATAGGGAGTAACACAAGATCCTGGTCTAAAATACACCCTATTAATTATATGGCATGCAGTGTTCATTGCTTCTGCCCAAAAACGTTTAGCAACCCCATTTGAAATGAGCATAGACCTAGATATTTCTATAAGAGATCTATTTTTGCGTTTGACTATCTTATTTTGCTGGGAGGTGATGGGTGAAGAAAATTCATGAGTTATACCAACTTTGGAACAATACTTTGAAAAGGACGCATTCTCAAATTCTTTCCCATGATCAGACCTTATTTTACCTATACGCACACCAAAACTTACACACAACCTTTTTGCAAGTTTTTTAAAAGTCTCGAAAGTCTCAGATTTTTCTCTTAAAAACTCTACCCAAGTAAAGCGGGAAAAATCATCAACAAGCACAAGAACATACCTTTTACCACCAAGGCTCTCAACTTCAAGTGGTCCCAAAAGGCCCATATGAAGAAGTTCGAAACAATATGAGGTAGTGAGACTTTTTACTATTGGATGTGGCACCCTGACTTTCTTACCTTTCTGGCKTGCCTCGCAAACGGGAACAGTTTTAGTGTTGAGCTTAGGTAGTCCAATCACAGCATCCTTCTTGACCAAGCTCTCCATCATCTTGTAACTGWCATGTCCGAGCTTTTGATGCCACACCTCGGCATCACTCAATTGAGATAACCTGCAAAAAGCATCACTTTGGATTTGGTAACAATTACCAGAAGTTCTCTTACCAGTGAGAATGCATGGCCCATTCTCCTCGTAGACTTCACATTTTTCACGGTTGAATTTGACACTAAAGCCTCCGTCGCACAATTGACTTATGCTGATCAAATTTGCAGTAAGTCCTTCTACCAGCAACACTTTTTCCAGAGTTACAATGCCGGGAACATGGAGAGTTCCTTGGCCAACGATTTGGCCATTTGCACCTCCACCGTACTTTACCTTTCCACCTCGGAAACTAACGATGTTTGAAAGTAGTTCTTTTGACCCGGTCATATGCTCCGAGCATCCACTATCAAAGTACCAAGCTCCTGGGACATGAGACTTCAGGGAGGTATGGATCATATTGCACTTGACGTTATTTTTCTTGACCCACACTTGTTGAACCTGAAGTTGGTATTGATGTTGGTAGCACGGTTACCAACATTGTTATTGATGTTGGTATGACGGAAACCAACATTGGGTTCAGCAGTCAGCTTCGACCTTTTAAAATGAGTTTGCTTGCCAACAAGCTTCCAGCAGTATGGTCGTATGTGACCTGGTTCACCACAGTGATGGCACATGTATTGTCTTCTTCTTCTCTTGTGGCGTTTGGTCGACTTCACCTTTTGACTTGAATTTGGCTTTTGAACATGCTTGTATCCAATCCCATGTTTTGAACAATTCGGGATACACGATTCAAGAATCTCATCCACCTTGGTCTTGCCTTTGTTGAGATTTGAGATGGTTTCTTGGGCCTCCTTCAACTCGGTTTTCACCTTTTCTAACTCATCATCCTTCTTGGTGAGCGACGTTTCCAAGCGAACAATTATGTCAAGCTGATCATCCTTTTCTTTGGTTAGCTTTTCTACTTCCTTTGCGAGGTCTTTGGCCTTGAGTACCTGTTTACTCCAACTGACAAACATTTTCTGGTGGTCAATACTCAGCTGCTCGTATCCCTCTTGATAATCAGTGGTCTCGGCATTCAGGCACATGATGTTGTCTGCAAGCAAACCAACATGGACATCGTCGTCCCATACAACATGGGTAAATAAGGATGGATCATGTTCAGTTGACTCGAAATCATTTACATCCTCTGTAGCAACCATGCTCTTCTTCCTCGGAGTATCCATAGTACTTAGACAAAAAAGGATCAGTACTTAAAAGGTTAAGTAACCCGCTCTAGATGCCAATTGTAAAATTAATTTGTTTATGGTTTTAAAAATAAGGATCAGATTTACGATATTGTTAATCAATGTTACCAACATCAGTTTATCAACATCGATCAGAGCAGAATATAAATGTGCAGCGGAAAATAAAAATATGAGAACACGATTAAACAAATTCAGTTCACAAGTAAAAGTACTTGTGAACTTGGGTGTACAAACCCGAAAACCATATTACTTTCTTTTAAGTTCAATACAAAATATAAAGTAATATATGAAAACTAAATATRAAGAAACTTGATACTAAATACTTGTTGCCGGAATGGKAAGATCTTCTTCGTTGGTCACGCAACTTCAAAAATCTTGTTTATCACGATCGTTGGCTCCAAGTAGTACGTCGTGTTCTTCCTTCCTTGCTTTGCCGTGCGTCTTGCGTCTCGGTCTCTTTCTTCCTTCAAAYAATCCCGTCGATAAAAAGTGTCCTTCTCGAAAGATTGTGAATGTAAGAATATTGAAGGTSTCCTCTTCTCTTGGCTTTGTCTTGTCTTAAATAGAAGAGTCCTAGAGTCCTAAAATTGGTAGAATCCTAAAACCAAATCCTAAACACAATCTAGGAATAATTAAAGTCTTGTATACAAACTAGGAAACAAATCTAGAGTCCTAATTTTAGTTCTCTAATATATTTTGGGCCCAAGAAAGGCAAATACCAAAATAAGGAATTATTCCCAAGAATTAATTCCTCAACATATAGTCCTTCAACTCTCCATTGTATGTTATGTATGGCTATACCAACGCTCCAGAAAGCGTGTCATTCCTGACGAACCCGTCACCGGGGTGCTTTTCGTTGTTCCTTCATGGATTTGTTGGTGGCCCTTCCCCTTTATTTTTTCATTTTCCGTTTGATTCAGTATTGCCGTTTATATTTGTGTCCGGATTTTATGTTCTGTAGAAAAGGTAGAAAAGTATGAATTTTCAAAATCGCAGTCCCTAACCGACATCTTCTCGTCCCTCTTAAGCTTAACGGTCTAGGATGGACACTGTACAAGAGGATGTGCAAGTGGCGATTATCGTCGAGTAAGTAGTACATTTGGTCAGTTTAATATTTTTTTAATAAATCTGTATTTGAGCTTCCTTACTTTACAACGACATCGTCGTCGACGCGTTCGTGGGAGAATTCATTATAGGATGGCTGATAGGGTCCCCGGACAAATAAGCTTGATGCGCCGGCTCATTGACGTAGACGACACGACGTGCATAGACAACCTACGGATGGATAGAAATGCTTTCGGTCGGCTGTGTGCTTTACTTGAAAATGTAGGCGGTTTAGTTAGTAGTTGGAACGTGCATATTAGTGAGATGGTTGCGATCTTTTCGTATGTGTTAGCACATCATAAGAAAAATCGTGTACTAAAGTTAATTTCCAAAGGTCTGGACACACTATCAGCATTAATTTCAACCGCGTCCTTCACGCGGTCCTTAGATTGCATACTGTTTTTGCACCTGAACTACGGCCTGTGGACGAGTTGTGCACGGATGAGACATGGAGGTGGTTAAGGTAAAACTTGCCTCGAAAAATACTTGATGAAATGAATCTGGGATCACTTTCGTCTTCTATCGTTATTCTAACTTAGTGGTTGAACGAGTGGCAATGTGACCGGAATGATTTGCTTTATTGTAGGGTTGTTTAGGAGCCTTAGATGGAACCTATATCCCGGTATGCGTCCCATTGACTATGCAGGCGCGTTACAGAACTCGGAAAGGAGGAGTAGCCGTGAACGTGCTCGGTGTATGTGATCGAGATATGCGGTTTACTTACGTAGTAAGTGGTCGGGAGGATTCGGTAGCTGATAGTCGGGTGTTGCTTGATGCGATTTGTAGGCCAAACGGGCTTAGGGTACCTTCCGGTACGACTGTCCTTCCAATGAACTTCAATTTAATTAGGTGATAATGTATTTCACTAACATGTGCTTTTCCAGGTAATTACTATCTGTGTGACTGTTGGTATGCCAACGGTCCGGGTTTTCTGGCCCCGTATCAAGGTATTAGATATCATTTGAAAAAGTGGTCGAACGATGCTTCTTCTCCGCAAGACTACAAAGAGTTATTCAACTTACGGCACGCGAGAGCACGGAATGTGATCGAACGTACTTTTGGTTTGTTGAAGCAGAGGTGGGCGATTTTACGAAGCAGTGCTTTCTACCCTATCAAAACGCAGAATTGTATTATCATGGCATGTTGTCTCCTATAAGATTACATTCGTTCGTCGATGGAAATAGACCCGTTGGAGTCGGAGGAAGTCGATGCCGCCGAGGAACAAGTTCAGGAGCAGCAAACTGAATTCGTTGATCAAGTTCAACCCGCCCAAGAGTGGATATATTGGAGGGACGATTTGGCTATGAATATGTACAATGAGTGGAGAGGAATATGAGAGTTGTTAATTAGGAATGATGAACTTTTTAATTGTCGACGCAAAATTTATTTCTTCTTCAAATAGACACTACTTCTTTAATTGTTAGGAATTGAAATCTGAAACCAAGGTTGGCTTCTCGTCGGACATAATTAATTGTATGTTGCGATATTTGATTCCAAACATATGGATGATAATTTATGGATATTGCATGTTTTTATTAGTGTAATGAGAAACCTGGAATGTATGGGCATGTCTCTGGCATACATCTTTACGTTTAAATATTCACATCTCCATCTATATTTGTAGGTGCGTATGGATTCATTTGCTAGCGTTGGAAATTCCAACCCGTGCAGGTCTACCAGACGTGTGTGGACCCCTGCCGAGGAGAAGGCACTTACAAATGCATTGAAGGAGCTCGTGGTGCGGGGATGGAAATGTGAAAATGGATTTCGGAGCGGCTACACTCATATTCTCGAGCAAACTATGGCCCGGGTATTTACGGGCACAGACATCAGAGCGGAGCCGCACATTAGCTCGAAGATTCATGTGTGGAAGAAGCAAATGGCTCGCTTACGATGATGCTCAGATGTTCGGGTTTCTCATGGAATGAAACAAGCAACACCGTGGGGGTGAAGGACAATGCGCATTGGAATCAGTACGTTAAGGTTCGGTTTTACATTCCCGTGTGGATGTTAGCAATGCATGGGATTCTAAATTGGGATGAATATATTAATAACGAAATTATTAATAATAGTAGCAATAACTATGAGTAGTTGTAAGTTACGAAATTATTATATATATATATATATGTATGTATATTAAATTAATTGTAAAACAATATTTCTTGCCAGTTCATCAACTATACATATATATATTAATATATTTCTGTTTATTAGTATATATATATATATATGCATATATTTAAATGTATACATATATGTATGTATATATATACTTATATATTTAAGTTTGTATATATATAAATATATATTTCTATATATATATATATATATAGGGTTGGGTTCAAATGAGAACCCGTCATTATATGTGAACCTAGGGACTCATCTCGACCATTAGATTGGATAATCTTGATGGTTGAGATTATGACATGTCAGCATGGTAATAATGTAAAAAATATATTAATTAATTAAAAATGGTATTTTAGACATATATCAACGTTTACAAAGAGCACTACATTGTTCTTTAGAAAGCACAATAGATCAAGAAAAAAAACACTACGATTGTATACAAAAAGCATCGCAAATTTCGTCAATAAACTGCAAATTCAAAATTTTGAAATGAAACTCAAATCTTCAACAAACCATAACTTTTTCAAATTTTATTCGTTTTGAATGAAATATATATCAAATTAATCACATTCTCAAGATCTACAATTTAAGATACATATTGCATGTTTTAAAACGTAAAAAAATATATATATAATTAAATTAAAAAAACTGGACTGATTTTAGCACTACAGTACTGTGTAAAAAGCACAATGAACCTGGACATATAATTGCACTGTGCAATATTAGATCTAAGGCCAGGATTAGTCCCTAGGTTCACATATAATGACGGGGTTCTCATTTGAACCCAATCCTATATATATATATAGGATTGGGTTCAAATGAGAACCCCGTCATTATATGTGAACCTAGGGACTAATCCTGGCCTTAGATCTAATATTGCACAGTGCAATTATATGTCCAGGTTCATTGTGCTTTTTACACAGTACTGTAGTGCTAAAATCAGTCCAGTTTTTTTAATTTAATTATATATATTATATATATATATATATATATATATATATATATATACGTTTTAAAACATGCAATATGTATCTTAAATTGTAGATCTTGAGAATGTGATTAATTTGATATATATTTCATTCAAAACGAATAAAATTTGAAAAAGTTATGGTTTGTTAAAGATTTGAGTTTCATTTCAAATTTCTGAATTTGCAGTTTATAGACGAAATTTGCGATACTTTTTGTATACAATCGTAGTGTTTTTGATATATGTCCAAAATACCATTTTTAATTAATTAATGCATTTTTTTACATTATTACCATGCTGACATGTCATGATCTCAACCATCAAGATTATCCAAAGTAATGGTCAAGATGAGTCCCTAGGTTCACATATAATGACGGGTTCTCATTTGAACCCAACCATATATATATATATATATATATATATATATATATATATGTGTGTGTGTGTGTGTGTGTTGTGTGTGTGTGTGTGTGTGTGTGTGTATGTAGATGGATGTATAGTGAGATATCCCATTTTATAAATGTGGCTATAGCTGACCCATGCTTGGGTGTGAACCATTTAGATGCTGCAGCAACAATTGAAACCTGCTTCCGTGACTTGTTGTGTTTGTCCAGCTAGAGCAATAATTTCTGAGTTACATAACCATGTGGATCGTTTTGCCAGGAGGACGCAAGCGCGAAAAACATGCAATTCAAATCATGGCCGCTTGTACAGCGACTGGTGCGAGATTTTTGGCAAGGACCGGGCGACCGGTGAGTACACGCAAGCATTTGCCGACGCGGTCAACGACCTCCCCACTAACCCTGTGGCCTATGGATGAGCAAGGCAACGATGGCCCGGTAGCCTCCGACCAGGGTAGCCCGACTACCGAATGCGGGCCAGCAGTCGTAGGCCTTGCTATAGTAGCTCTTCTGCCCGAGGAGGAAAAAGAAAGATCACGAGCGATTAGGATACACTGCAGGAGCGAATGTACAGCCTTCTTGAAGGGTTCTGTGAGAAGACCGACTGTCGTCTCGGTGATATTGCCCGGAGCATCGGATATCAGCAGGATGCCAAGAAACAGCGGAATTATGTGTTTGATGCGCTCAGTACGATGACCTGCCTCAGTGTTGAAGATAAGCTGGCCGTTTCCAAAAAGCTCTGTAGTAGGGGCGAGGCAGTGGATCTCTTCTTTAGCATCGACGAGGAGAACAAGGCGGTGATGGTGAGGATGCTGCTTGAGGGGCGACTTTAACTGTTCTACCTCCCGCACCCTTCTTGATTAGTGTATCGAAGTAATATCTTCTTTTTTTTTTGTAAACCGACCTTGTGTAGTTCGTTCAAGCCCAGTAACTACCGCATTGTTATTAGGTAGCAAATGCTTAACACAAGAAGACTTACTGGCAATTCGTGCTACATTCCAGGTTGTTTGTATGTTTTTTTTTTTTTTCCGTATACTGGATATTAGTAGTACGTGTAACTGTTCGCCTGTCGTGTTGGACCATTAACTGTTGAAGATTCTCCACATATTACTGATGTACGACTTCTATGTAAAAGCACCCCCATTGGGTTTATGCATTCAAACCAAAGCTCCGCCCATTTCTGGCACATGATATAAATCCCAACGAGCGACGTGAGTTGCAAAGGATGTTGAAAATATGAGATAATACTTTTAACTATTCGGGCTCCGACAGGTGGTTTCATATCGTTTGGAAAACCCACCATACAACTGAAAAATCATTTAGTTAGAATTAGACGCCTGAAAAATAGGAAGATTAAAAATAGACGTAACTAGTTCGATTTGATACGTGGTTTTAACATCTTCATATATTCCGTACTCCTCACATATCAGGCATTCGAAGCTCAAACTGTCTGAAACGTATTAAGTGTTACACACGTTACAGTTCTAAGTCCCAAAAAAATTTCAATTACAGCCCTACGAAATCTACGAGGCCCCGAATCAACAATGACTGGCACTACCAACTCCTTCCGGGGAACCTTGTGGAATAACATTCCTGATATTTTTCTATTATATTTATCCCATTTTATTTGAGCTCTAATGCAATAACACAAATTTCATAAATTTATAATACAAACTTGAAATACTGAACTTCTTAAACGTATGAAAATATTTCAGAAATTGGTTAATTGAAAACGGACTAGTAAATTAGTTGTCAATCGGAAATGCCTTGAAAATCGTATACAAATTCGTAAAAAATACCTAGTGACTGAAACGTTGTAATATGTGAGTTATTATGCGTTTTCAACTAATTTAGAAAATATGAATGAAACTATAAAACATTTTGGTTTCTATTTGTCTCGTTTCAATTAAATTAAAGCTATTAAAAATGACCATGTAAGTGTAAACCGTTTATTACAACTAGTTAATCAAGATATGAATTGCAGTTTGATCCCGTTAAACCCCATGCCAATTGTCAGTGTCCTAGAGGGATGGTCATTACAAAGCTCTCGTGATTAAAGTTTTAATTTGGGTTGGACGTAACCTGCAAGCCGTCCAGGTTATTCATCATTACTAGATGGGTTATTGTGTATTTATTATTTCAGCATCTTTAAGTTATAATAATGTTGGTAGAAAAAACGTCAATCAAATAATTTAGGGTTAGGTAGGCCTTAATGGACCGACCTACCTCCCTTACATCTCTTTGTGCCTACATAAAGGAGGGTTCCGCAGCCCTAAGAAATAAACTATTCCATAATTGGTTTTTCCTAGGTAGTTCGATGAATAACAACCGCATGAGAAGGAGAATGGTGCGCACAAGGAGCATGCGAGCAAGAGCCCTATGGGCGTGGCTGAGGTGGGACTCTCGCAGCCCTGGATTCAGCCCAAAGAATCCTCTGATCATCGACGACAGTGACGATTCGGACAACGAAGAGAACCCACCACCCGACGAAGAGGACGTCGACGCCGACCGTTTATCCGCGATGGTTGACAAAGCCATTGAAGAGATGTCGTTCGACGAAGATCCAAAGGATCCTGGGGATGGTAGCGACGATGAGGCCAAGCCCGACGTGATTGATTAATGCGTCGTGGGTCAGTTTAAAATATTTATCGATTCTAGTGCCTAGATAGTTCGTCGTTGTGTGATTCTAAGGATGTTTGTGTTGTGTATTACAGTCCGTGTGTTTTAGGTGGGTTTCTATGTGTAGTTCTACGTGTTCAACTTATTTTAATTCGACCAGTTCATGTAACGGGCTTTCCAAGTTTTCATTTATGGGTTTTAATGCAGGATTGTCCCCCGGTTATGGATTTTGTGCTTTTAAATACGCATTACCTTATTTTCTATGTTTATGTAATCGAACACATGCATAAATGATATGGAAATAAGGGCCCCCAATTTGCAGGCGTTTATAGTTGTTTGACGCCCGTAGTAGGTAACGATTCGATTTATGTAAGTATAGGTAATTGATAAACTTGATGGGTTTCAAGGAAAATAAAAATAAAAATAAAAACAAAAAAAAAGATAAACAAAAGATAAACAAAAACAAACAAACAAAACAGTATAAATAAATTATCTGAACTAAGAAATAAACAGCAAATCGACGAGTGAATCTTTTTAAAAGACGGGTAATATTAATCATAATTGCATGCATGGAGATAATATATAATAAAACGTCCATGCTCACAAATACCTTAGCAACAATAGAAAAACAAGCTTATCGGTTCAGCTAAAAAACTAGGAAAGTGGACAGAAATGAGAAGTACATCCAACGCACTCCCAAACGTATGGCATCCTAAGTTCCATATTGGTTCAATCCCTTGCATGGTGATGGCTTGATACGAGGCGGTGGTCGGGGGAGGGGGGCGGGTGACCTCGTACCAGAAATGGCTAAGCTTGACTCATGTTCCGGTGATGCGTTCGGCTGGTTAATCGAACTTTCAGATGTGTAACCGGAGCCACTGGCGAGTTGCTCACACAAACGATGCAAGGACTGTGCGTGGTCGGACATTCTATGAGGAACTGTCGTCGGGTTTGGTGGAAGAGCCGCCACGCGAGATGATTCCATTTTAGAGCTTATGTCGATAACGACATCATTTGGTTTTGGGCGGGATCCGTACAATCCGTCGAACACAATTCGTAGGTCATCCCAACATGGGTCCCCCTGTTCTTGGTAGGCAATGCAGAATGGTTCTTTCTGTACACGATGAATTAAATACCATGATCTCAGTGTAAGGTTAATTAATAAACTGTTCAATATATAATAAGTGCAATAGGGCGGATGAATTAACCACGTAAAGACATAATGGCTACGTTCAAACCTCAAACATTTCTTGCCACACTTCGTACGGTGCACATATCATGCCGGTTTCCTTGCAACGCTTCACATGGCGTTGACGGAGCATCCAACGAAACACCCGAAAATGGTTTTGGAGGATTGCGAGCTGGTCAACGCAGAAGCCGTGGTTGAAGTCCATCCCAAATTCGATATTGAGAATGTCCACGCAGAAGTGTATGGACGTTGTGTTGACACCGTCGGGCTTGAACAGGCCTAGCTTGCATTGGTCCACCAACAGGTTTACGAAAAACTTGTCCACTTCCTCAGTCCAACGAGCGGTGTAGAAGTATTTGGACTGATGAACCGAGTATAACCGTTCGATATAGTAGTTTTGCCAAAATACACAAATCTGGGATTGAAAATGGAAAAGTAAGATTTCCCTCACGTGAGGGTATAAGGCTTGTACTTAGCCTTGGAGTTTTTTTATAGATAAGTTAATATTGTCTATTTTGGTCCAAGGCCCACATTTGGTCAATTAGTAGGTCCCTTAACTACTTCAGGGAATATATTCCCTGCCCAAACTCACTTTCAATGAAGGCTCCTGCTGTGTTTAGCAGATAGGGAATATATTCCTAATTAGAAAGACCCATGCATACACCAAATCAATAACAGGAGAATACAAGTCTGACTACACCCATCATTTTTCAGCCATCAAATTATCGCATTTCAAAATGAAGTGAGTAATTACCCACGCAACATGACAAAATCGAACACAAAACCCACCACAGATGGGGTGTAGGTTAATCACAAAATATAAGAAACTGCAACTATACATTAACACTTACACCAAAGTTTTTAGTTAACAACTACTAATGAACTGAAGCCAAATACATCCCTACAGTTTCTGATGTACAACACAACTGATAGTACAACAATTCGAAAGCTTACGTGATCGGCTGACTTAACAAAGAACCACATACAACTCCATAGATACATTACAAAAGTAATCTCGTCGTGCAAACGACTGTTTTATTTTTTCAGTACAAACAACAACAAACGGTTTGCCTACATAATCCCACGTAATACTCCACCTGCCCCTCCAGGATGGCAGTGTGACTGCCAAACCCCGTAACAACATAGAACCGCAATCATGGTTACGCTCCAAGAGATGATACTGAAACGTGAAACCCGGAGCAGATGCGCCCGGCAAGCATCCAACTCTGCCTTGTACTTCAGAACACATTTGTGTAACGACTCGTTCGACTCTCCGATACCCTCGTCGACTTGTGGGTCAAGCCAATGAAAGAAGTTACATCTATTGTCCTGCAAATCGAATATGCGTGTTAGCCAATCAGTCGAACAAACACACGCAATGCGAACTTTGAATTGAACACAATTGTAACTCCTAAACATGTCACCTCAGGTATTAACTATTGATTGATTTACAATTAAGAGAACGCATACCACATAAAATCGACCACCCACTCATACCGACTCAGGACAAATTAGCAACTAAATACAACTCAACAAATTACTTGTAAATGTTGGCTACAACAACGGAATTACGGATTTACCCCCCTTCGCGGACACGAGACAAATCGGCGATTAGGATTCTTCCTTGTCTTCGAGATCAGAACCCTCACCGCCATACCACAATGACACTGATTTGGGCTTTCCAGGTTGCACGTTTGACAAGAGGAAGACAGGCAAACCGGCTGGGACGAGGACGAGCTCCGACTCGCCACCATTCCGTGACGGGGTTTCCGCTAAATAATGAGGAGATCAGTGTAGCAAGCCAAACTCGAGCTCTTCGTGAACCGCCAAAACACTACTGAAACGAAAAACCATCAATCAAAGCAATGCCCATTGCGTAGTGTCCTCAATCGAACTAAATTCTCAAACCCTAGTATGTTACAATGCAACATTTGCAAACCCCACTAAAAACTATTACAATTGATGACACTCTTCATCCTAATTCGTTAAATTCGTGATCCGAATACGAACAAAAAATTTTATACGGATTCAACACAACAAATACCACAATCGTCAATTACAACCCTCCCATGGATTCGATTAAAAAAAGTAAACATCAATTCACAACTCTACCGAAAATCGTATAAAAAATAATATTAGGGCACGGACTAACCTTCCGACGAGGCAGCGGATCTCTCACAACCACTGCCGTCTTGCTTTGTGGATAGTGGCTGGTGGTCCGGCAGAGTACCCACACTTATGGCAGCGGAAAAAATTGGTCTAATTTTCGAGCCCGAGAAGCATATCTGTAGGCCAAACAATTTGAGGGTAGTCCGGTCATTTGTGCCTCCATTCCAGGATATCATGTTAACCAAACATTCGATTGGACCATGACTACAAATAGTTGAAATACCATCTATCACTCTAACCGAACACGAGAAATTTATAATCCAAATAGTGCTATCCAAAGGGACTAGACTAATTTGTCCAATCCTGTCTCCCTAACCAAATGGGCCCTAAGAGAAAATGGACACCGGACTGCTCTAGTGTGAAAGATCTTGTTTTATCGGAGACCACCAAATACATTTGGGGAAATACTAATTATCATTTCCTCGATTTTTTTTTTTGCACAAAAACCTCGGGACACCACTCCCAAAGGCGTCCCGTCCCCAGTATATTTTTTTTTTTGCAAGATTCACCCGGGACGCCACTCCAAAAGGCGTCCCCATCCCCCCTGCATTCCTTTTTCAACTCCGCCCCAAAAAAAAATTATTTTGACTTTGAGGTTCAGGATGCCCTTGGGAATGGTGTCCCGATATTTTTTTTTAAAACGGTTTCTTTGTCTACTTTCTATAATGTGGGCGGGACGCGCCTGGGAGTGGCATCCTGACCCAAAAAATCAGAATTTTTCAATATAAATTATTTTTTCAATTTGGAATTAAAAGTATATTAATTATTTAATTAAACCGCTTAAACAAAGATTACAACTATATATATATATATATATATATATAATATATATATTATATATATATATATCCACCCATGTTGTTAATTGTGCTAACTATTAATGTTGATTTGTCAAAAGGAGAGCATTTTAGGGAATAGGTGGACCAATTAGAATGCTCCAAAATGACGTGTCAAGCTGTGGTTCAAAGGGGTCTATTTTGGGACGAGGCCAAAACTTTGACGGGTATAAATAACAACTTTTTTTTTTTTTTAATATTACAAATTCTAGGGTTCATTCCTCCGACACGCATTCTCCATTTTTTCCTATTATGCCGTAAACCTTCAGACAAAATTCAATCAGTTCTAAAAAAATCCAACCTTCAGATTTCAACCTCCAGCCACCAGTTATTGTCTAATCTCGGCACAATCGCTGCAAAGCTTTTCGATTTTTATTTGTCATTTGATTGTTTAATTTTTATTTTCAGATTATGCTTTTTCCGATTTTTTTTGATGGCTCCTCCCTTTGATGGGTTTGTCAGCATGTTTCCGTAAGTTTTTTTTCAGATCTGTTATTTTATCGATTTGGAAAACTGATCTTCAAATCGTATTGTAGAGTTCTGGAAAATCGATCTGAAATAATATAATTCTTCGATCTGCAATAATATAATTGGCAGGAGGGGAAGAAATCCGGTCGCGCCACCGCCGCTCAGGGTTGCCGACATTCGGGCGGCCATTCCGCCGCATTGCTGGGTCAAGGATCCGTGGCGAAAATCACGTTCAAGGGTTTTTAGATTTATCTTTTAGTTAGCCGATCTGCAAGTATTTATGTTCTTCCTAGCCTTATCAAAAACTGCCTTCTTTAAAAAAGCTGCAGAAAATCACTTTGTCGCATGGTCCTCAATTCTTTTTATGTTTGACGAGTTTCGGAAATACTAATAATATTTCTATACTTATAGTTTTGTTTTCTCTTTTCTATTAGGGTGATGTTCAATATAATATCGACAACCATGAATATCTTGGATTTCAGTTTTGGGAATATACTTTTGAATGTCTGCAATATTATAGAGACTCAAAATATTTATTTTTGAATTTTTGGAATTTAATTTTGGTCTTGTATTTTTATTTTTATTTTTTATTACAAGTATCAAATATTTATAATTTATTTCTTGGTAGTAGTATGTGTTTGAATTAAATTGAATGTTCACATTTTATTATTCTCTATGCTTGAAAGCTATATGAATGGATATGATTTCCTTTTCTTTTCTTTTTTTAATTGACTTTTTTGGATCCATTTACCTTTATGATTTTTTTCTGGGTTTGTAAATGTTCATTACTATTTATCTTCTTTATGTTTTCAAAACAAACATAATTTTGTTTGTTTTTCTCAAAATAGTCGGGGTTGAAAAATAGAGATCTTTTTTTTTTTTTTCTATTTTTGCATTCATAATTCAGTTTGTTTTTCATTTTCTGTGAAATATGGTTCTGTAATCTTTTGGAATTATAAATTATTCGATTTTCATAATTTGTTTATCTATTTCCATTTTTTTTTCAGAAAATGAATAAGAACGGATCTGATTTATTTTCCAATTGCGAAATTTTCCCAAATTTTGAAGATTTTGTAGATGTGTCAATTATACAACTAGTAAATCAGTAAGATTCAGTTGTTCAATAAAATCTTTTGTAACATATATCGGATTCGGGGTAGCGCGTGGGGACCTGCTTCTGGGTTGTCGAAAGAGTCGGGGTTGAAGGGGAATAATAATCCGTGAAAGAAGGTGGTTTTACAGAAGGGACCAAATTGGACGAAGGCTCGTGGGGGCTGAGGATTGGTCTGCTAATAATAATAATAATAATAATAATAATAATAATGTTGATTCTAAATTGCTTGCTTCGAAAGAGAAAGAAGCTTCCTCGGTCGCGGCTTCGAGTAAAAGGTGGAGTATTTTAGTGTCGAAGAGCACGTCGAAATCAAATAAGGATGTTGCCAAAATAGAGTCTCAGAAAACAGTTGCCGGGAAATAATATGGAAAAATCTGGGTTGAATAACCAGGGAGGTACAAGCAGTTACGCGTCCGGCGATGTGGTGGATGATGAGGAAGCGTGTGACTGAGGAAGTTTAGAAACGGGCTTTTGCTTATCTCTGTAGTTTCCATTACTTTTGTACATTTCTTATTACTCTTAAAATTTTGTTGTCGTTGGTTGTGTACTTTGTCTGTTTTGATTACACAACCATCTTTAATGCAGGTTGTTGCGACTTTTCTTGGAATATTGTGGTAAGGAGGTTTTTGCAGTTAATTGCCTTTTGTTTTTGTTCAAGTGTGATATTTATGAGTAAAGAGGAAATGTTTGTTAGTTTCCTCTTTTTCTCATCGGGTGAGTGTGGTCTCTGCTAGCAGTTAGGCTTCTCGGGTTTCCATCTATCAATGCCTTTGTATCGAACATGCTTCTCTCTGGTGGTTGTGTTTCCCTGTTGTAATGCTTTATCGTATTTGCATCGCTTAGGTTCATGTAGGTTTTTGCAGCTTTGGTACTCGGGTGAAAAGAATAATATATGGTCTCTATTCAGAATGCAGATACATAGTGGTTTAAAAAAAAATATTATGTGGAACCTAATAACTTTAACATTTAGATATGAGTTTTAATTTCTTTTTTGATGCAGTAGTTGCAATTGTTGGTGGAAGGTGGGGGTTGACTGCAGTAGTAGCTTGATGCTGCAATATGTTTTCAATTTCTTGATTTGTCTGGTGTTTTGAAATACAGTTAGCGTTTAGGATGCTTAAAAAATGGAAACTTAATAATAGGCGACTGATATATGTGAGTGTGTTTGCATATCACACCACAAGAATAATATGCTACTAAATTCAGTTACAAAAAATCAATAGTTAATCTTTAAACTACCAATTAGTTAAATTATGTAGCTAATTCTAAGTTAAGCTACAAAAACATAATTGTTCTTTTGCAAAATTGATCCGATATGTATTAATTTATCTCAGTTTAAGAGCAAATTAACTTTAAAAATAATATTTTCAATACAATAAAATTAAATATTGCTAATTATTAATGATCATGATTATACAATATTTATTTAATATATTTTAATGCTATATATTACTTATATAATAATAGATAATAGAATTTTCCTATAACTAATATTTTTAATATTATAAGAAAATACTCCCACACAAAAAGTGGGAAAATCATTTCTGAAGTCTACTTTTGAAAAGGGTAAACTTCAAAATATTCATATTTTATTCAATATTATGTTTTCAATGGATGATTAATTAGTTTGATTTTTTTTTTTTATATAAATATAAATATTTTGTGATGTTCAAAAGGTTCTACATCATTTATTAGAATTAGCAGTGTAACAATAATTGGAGTAGTTGAGAATGAAGTGACTACATCACTTTGTAAACCTTCACGTAAAAAGTACCCCAAGAAATCTAAAGTCCCTGATGATGGTAATTCTTTCTAATCTTTTTTATCTCAATAATACACTAAGATAGATTATTTAGTTCAAATTGAAATGGAAATAATATATATATACACAAATGTATACAGTGTTTTTCAGTTTATAATTTTTATTGATTCCAATGACACTTTCATTTGTCTAAATTTATTATCGAACAGTTTATTGCAATATTGGTGATCCTACTTTCATATATGGTCATTATTCAACACATTTCTAGTATGGTGAAAGATTGAAGCCAACTGTTGAAACTACAATGCCGGTGTACTCTACATGTTGTGACAAAGAAATAATCATATTGCCTCCTTTGAAGAAGCCACCACAAATTTTATATGGTCAAATATTCGGGTTTAGCAATAAAAGACATTTTTTAGATAATATTTGATCATATAACAATATGTTTTCTTTTACTTGTATGGGTGGAAAAATTAATTCCAGTATGAACACTGGAAAATTTTCACTGATATTCCATATACACGGTCAAATCTATCATTTATTAGGGAGTTTGATGCCATAAGAAGGTTCCTCCGAAGTTTGCACAACTTTTATATATATGACATTGCAAATGAAGTTTAAAACCGTATTAATTTGGTTAGGTATGATTTTCAACTTCATGAATTATCATTTCTTACTTATAAAAGGGAGAAAAAAATTTTTGCCACCCGACGTATGTAAGGGTGGCAATATGAGGGACGACACGATTGACTGACACGAACACGACAAGAAAAAAATAGGGTTTGAACTGAGCCTTATCGGGTTCGGGCCTTATCGAGCTAGCACGATAAGACACGTTAAAAAACGGCTTGATAACGGTCTAACCCGATAAACACGATAAAGCACGATAATATTTTAATTTCCTCTTTCTATATTCATTTACTCATTGTTAGTATTTGTGATTCTTAATTTATCGTTAGTACATTTGTCATATTATAATTTTAAATATATTTGACAATTTGTATTGATAATTTTATAAATATGATTTATATTTATTAAGAAAATCATGTATTTTATTAATTAACGGGCCTAATGTGCTTAATGGGCCGGATTAAATAAATTCAGTATTTTTGCTTATCATGCCTATCATACTGTGTCGTGCTTTTCGTGTTTTTATCGTGTCGTGTTCGGGTTTAAATTATAGGCCCGATAAACTTATCGTGTCTTGTTCGTGCATGTGCTTATCGTGTTGTGAATTATCGTGCCGGCCCGATAAGAGCCCGGCACGACCGATTTGCCACCCCTAGAACGTATGCGATTTTTGACACATTGCCCCCTAAACTTTATTTCCGACGGAATATTCCTTCTAAATTCTATCGACGGGCATCTGTGGGGCAAAGTACAAGAATCTTATAGTTTGGAGGGTAAAGTGCAAAAAATTTTAAAGTATGGGGAGTAAAGAGCAAAAATCTTATAATTTGGATGAGAAATTAAAATAATATTAATACTGAGATTTTATGTAAAAGTATTATTTTTATTAAAAAATAGAATATATATATATATCCACCACTACTGTAAAATGTGTTAACTATTGGTGCTAAGGTGTCAAATGTAGAGCATTGCGGGGTACATGTGGCGGAATGTGGTATCTTCTAGGCTGAGGTGTCAAATTGTGGTTCAATGGGATCTATTTTGAGACAAGGCCAAAATTCTTAAGAGGTATAAATAACAACTTTTTTTTCTATTTTAGTTAGTTTCACAAAAAGTATGTTTAATCAAGCGTCGCTCTCCTTTTTTTTTTTTTTTTTTTCATTTCTGCTTTCCGTCGAACAGATTTTCTCCGCCCATTTTTTTCTCTGCCCATTTTCTTCACATCAAAAAAAATAAAATCACAAGCTTATCCAACGAATAACTCTTTCCAAAGAATTACAAATCAATTGGCCAACCAAATTGGCAAAACCAATAAAAACTAAATTGAAATTCAGTCGATTTGTCCGATTTATATTCTATTCGATTTGTTTTTCCAGATATGTCTGAATCCATAAAAATCGTGCATGGTCTCCTATATAATTTTTCCAGATCTATTTTTTGATGATCCGTTATTCTCATTTTTTTGATGATCCGTAATTCTCTTCTTTTTTTTTTGGATCTGTTTTTTCTCAATTTTTATATGGATTTGCTATTTCCCGATCCGTTTTCTCTTTTTTTCCTTGATCTGTTTTTTTCATAGTTTTTTTAGATTACCAAAAATTTTTTCATATTCTTTTTTGTCTGGACTGCATATTCTGTAGATCTGAATAAAATTTTCAGATTCCAGATTTCTGTGTTATTTCCTGTTATGCTATTTCCAATTTAGGTGTCTACATCTCTGACAGGTTATGGAACTTCATAAATCCCTAATTACCCTCAATATGTTTTGTCTTGGTTATTTTTCAGTCTCGATTATTTTTTGAATTTTAAGGTGACTTCCGTCAGGAAATTGCCAATCATGTAAGGGTTTACATTTGAACAATCTTACATATTTCAGTTGATCATAATTGGTAAGTTTCCATTTTTCGGGATATTTGTATGTTGTCTAGCACTGATGATGGAATGGAATTGGTCATTTGGAGTTTTTTTAGGTAAATTTTAAGGATAATTAAAATAATTAACCATGCATGCTATTTTTATTTTTCCCAAAACCTGGATTGTTTCGAAAAGCAAATTATGCGATCTTTTTTTTTTCTTTTTTTTTAAATCTCATTTTTAATTGTGATAGAAAATTATTATGTGATCTGTTTTGTTTTTTTTTTCCGATAGGATCTGTCTGATCTAATAAATTTGATTTTTAATTGGAAAAGCAATAGACAACTCGTATTTTGTTATTTAGTATTTTTAATACATCTCTTATCTTCTGTGTAATATTTTTTTCAGATCTGTTAGTGGAGAAGGGAGATAGTTTGTGTGTACTGGAGGACTGGATTAAGTGAGGCAAGGATGGGAGCAGTGGGTTCAAAGTTAGAGAAAGCATTGGGAAACCAATTTCGTCAAGGCGAGCGGTATTTTGTAATAGAGAATTTTGGAAATATTTGCTACTACAATTGCGTGCTTCGGGTTCTTGTAGGTTTTGGTTTATTTAGCCGTCCGCTAGTTATAGGTGTTTGAGATGTGTATTATTTGTCATCATTAATTTTATATTGTTTGATTGGCTTTGTTTTCGATATTGAATTGGACTGTTGGAGTGAGATGTGAGAATTTATGAAAATCGGGCACCATCAATTGCTTTATGGGGATAGATTGGCTATTTAGTGATGGTAAAAGTATGTTGTTTTATATTCATAGATCGCTAGGAAATGATCTTGCATTTTGCATTTAGATGCATTGTAATATATTTATGGAGAAGTTTGTTTCTTGGTCCCAAAAATACCCAATTTCTTGAAATATTTTTATGGCAAACTTTAGTTTCTTGGTTCCTAGAAAATCCTTTTAAGTGTTAGAATGTTACTCCTTTCGTCCCAAAATGATAGTCCTGCGGTTGATTTCACACATATTAAGAAATGAGTAGTTTAAATAGTTAAGTCATTAATTTAGTTGGTATTTTTCAATTATACCCTTCTTGAATTTATTAATGTCAATTAATGCTTATAGAAATCAGTGTTGGAATTAGTATATTTGTTATTGGAATTGTAAGATTTCACATTGTAATCATAAATTTTCAATTTACCATGTAGAAAACTAGTATTTTAAGAATATTAATTAAGGGTACGTGTGGAAATGAAAAATTAATGATATGTTATTGTAACTGGACTATCTTTGTGGGATGGACAAAAATGGAATACTGGACTATCTTTGTTGGACGGAGGGAGTATATTTTTTTTCTTTGTTATTATAATTTTGTTGTGGAGGGTTCGTTTCCCTTTTGTCTATGTTATTACGTTGTTTTAGTTGGTGGCTGGAATCAAGGTATATTTTCAAAACTAAATAAAGGCTGAATTGTGAGAACTTTTGAGTTTGATTTTGGGGATCATCTTGGGTTTATCATGTTCTTAAATTTGCAGGTCTTTTCATGTATGTTTTTATTTTAGTAGTTTTACGGATAGATCTATTCCTTTTCAATATTTTCTTTGCAGATTTAAAAGGTTGGTTTTGCGTTTTTTTTGAGGATAAACTTATCTCGGAAAATCCTTTTTGGCAAGATTACCTGATATATTTTTAAATTAGGATTTTATTTGTTAATTCCTTTTTTTGTCTGGCCCTGTTCTTAAATTCGAGACTGTAGTTTATTTATTTATTGTATATATGCGCTATTCTTTTTATGTGTTATGCTTTTATTGTGTTTTTGTAATCAAATGTAATGCAATGGTTCGGGATTGACTAGCAATGCGAGGTGCTATGGTAAAAGTGGCTCGACACCACTCCATCAAAAAGGTATATACAACCATTTATCTTTCAAAATTTTAAACAACTTCTACTATATTTTTGTACTCTTTCATGTGTATTTTGCTTTCAAACTTTAACACTCTTTGTGATATGTAAGTAGGTTGAGCTATGTAGTGTATGTTTGATAAGCACAATAAGCTAGCTTATGTCTTATTTAGAGGACTTATAAGCTCTCTGTATTTAAATAAGTCTTGTTTGTTTGCATGAGCTTATTTGAAAAGTCTGAGCTTATCTCAGATGCTACTATTACAAGCGTTTCAAATAAGCTCATGGAGCTTTTTGATTTTATTCCTATTTTAACCTTTTTATTTTTTTTAAAAAACTACACAATTAATTCGTTAGGTATTAATTTTTTTTTTAATTTCACCACTTTATTAATTGTTAGATGAATATCTAAGAATTATTTTAGTATTATGAAATTATTATTATTATTATTTATTAGATAAATATCTAGAGTTATTTTACTATTGTGCAATTATTATTATTATTATCATCATTATTATTATTACTATTATTATTATTATTATTATTATTATTATTATTAGCTTGACTATAAATTGGCGTGTAAAGGAAATAAAAAAAAAGATCTCTCTCCAATCCATTAAAAAAGTATTGTGTAATTATTAATATATATATATATATATATATATATATATATATATATATATATATATATATATATATATATATATATAAAATTGGTGATTGAAACAATAATAATTAAATTTACAATCCTAATATTATATTAAAATAAATTAAAAATATAGTATCAACACTATTATTTTAAACAATAAACATGTACTTTTGTGTAATTTTGTATTTTTGAGCCAGCTTATCAGCTAAATTTGCCAAACATTTTTATTTAAATCAGTTAACTTTTCAGCTATCAGTCATCAGCTATCAGCTATCAGCTCTCAAATAACTTATCAGTCATCAGCTAGTTTTTCAGCTATCAGTTTTGTCCGCCAAACATACCCTTAATCTCTTTGATAAGCACATGTATTTTGCACTAGCGTTATGTATCATATTTTTGTGCAGGCTGATTTTTGACAGAGTAATAAGCAATTTTAGATAAGTTTTAATAACAAGGTATACACACTTTAACACCTCTACTCCAATTACTATTATTATAAAGGAGCCCATTTTTAGTTCTTGATGTTGTATCTATGAAGCATGTTAAATTTTAGACATCGTAATCACATTTTATCATTTTCTCATTTTTGATAAAATGGACAGGAGGACTCGCCACCCCTCCACCTCCACGTCTGATTAATGCACTGCCTCTTTTATAACATTCGAGGGATTGGTAACTCGGCCTCTCATTTAGTCCTTAAGGAACTCTGTCGGGTTCATCGCCCCGATTTCCTTGCTATTGCGGAACCTATGGTTTCCCTTGATCTCACCCTTGTTACCGAGAACTTCCGCAGCAACGGTATCCCCAATATCTGGGTCTTCATGAGATCTACTGTTACCTCCACCTCTATCCTCTTCTTCTCGGATTAGGTCATCCTCATCCGAACCGCCTTCGGGGACCTCGACTTCCATCTTGGCTTCGTTCATGCTCATAATACGACTTTGGGGTGGCGTTACCTTTGGAGGGACATCTTGGACCTCTCGCTTCCCCGTTTGCTCATCATTTGGGACTTCAATGCTGTTTTGGGTGCCCATGAATGTCGTTGGGGCAATCCCCCCAATGCCTCCTTCTTTTCGGACTTTCGGAGATTCTTGAATGCTGGCAAGTGTTTACAGGTCACCACTATCGGAGGTTTCTTCGCTAGGGTTAGCCGTTGCCACTCGAAGATTTGCTTTGCTCGTCTGGATCGCATGATCCACTCTGCTGACCTGCCTCTTGCATGTGGGCAGATTTCTGGACTTCTCCTTCCCCGCATTCGCTCGGACCATCATCCCATTATCTTAGAGTGTTCTAGAGATTCGCTTATTGCCACGGGCCCTCGGATCTTCCGTTTCTAAAACTTCTGGACTTTGCAGCCTGGTTTTCGTTCCCTCGTCACTAATGCTTGGACTCTCCCCCACCCGAACACTAACCCCATTCTTTCGCTCATGGCTAAATTGTGTTACCTTCGTGGAGTTCTCCGGGAACGGAACACTTAGAAGGTTGGTAATGTTCATCGACAGGTGGAGTCTTCGCTTGTCGAGCTTATGAACTTACAGTCCCGTTGCCTGGACATGGGGTACTTTGAAGCCGACCTCGAGGCTGAGATTGCCCTGTAGATCAAGTCTTCTTCTCTGCTCGACACTCAGGCTAGTATTCTCTGGCAGAATAGCCGAGTTGAGTGGCTTAGGGATGGTGATTGTAACTCGGCCTTTTTCCATTGTAGCATCAAGGCTCGGGTCACGAAGTCCACCATCGGTTCTCTCTTGATTGATGGGGTGGTCAGCCATTCCACGGATTCGATTCTGGGAAAGATCATCTCCTTCTTATCTGATCTTTTTTCTGCCATTAACCCTCTCCCGAACCCTACTTAAATTAATGAGTTTCTGCACCCTGCTGTTGATACTCATTCCCAAGTCTTTCTCTCCACTGCCTCAAGCGATGATGAGATTCGGGCGGTTTTCTCTCTCGCCCCTAGTAGTGCCCCTGGCCCAGATGGCTTTAATGGTCACTTCTTTCAGGAGTGATGGGACATAGTCGGACATGATGTTTGTTCGGTAGTCCGACACTTCTTTGTTTCCTCCTCCCTTCCCACTGGTTTTAACTCCAACTTAATGATTCTTATCCTGAAAGTTAGGGGGCGATGCGTGTGGAAGATTTTCGCCCGATTGCCCTTAGCAAACTCTCTTTCAAGATCAATACTAAGATCATGGCTACCCGTCTTGGTGTAGTCATTCGTAAGATGATCTCGGATTCTCAATTCAGTTTTATCCCTGGCAAGCAGATCCATGACTGCATCGTTGTTGCCTCTGAGGCTTTTAATTACCTCTCCTCCATCACCTTCAGTAAGAGCATGATCATGAAGATAGATATCCGTAAAGCGTTTGATACCTTAGATTGGGGCTTTTTTACTGCGGTCTTACAACGCTTTGGTTTTCCTTCTATCTTCATTGGGTGGGTTGAGACCATCCTTCAATCCACTCGCATCTCGGTGCTCCTAAATGGCACCCACTGGCTATTTTAGTTGCACTAGGGGGGTTTGCCAGGAGGACCCCTTCTCTCCTCTCCTGTTCTATATTGCAGAGGACGGTTTCGCACGTGCCCTCTACTTCGCTGCAGATTGGGGCATGATCTCTCTGTTCAGGGCCTGCAGCTCGCTCTGTTTTCCTCCCTGCCTTTTATATGCTGATGATATCCTAGTTATGAGTCATGACTCGAATCGTAATGCTAGGGCCATCTTAGATATTTTCCATCGCTATAGGGATTTGTCCGGACAGATTCTCAACCCGGGGAAATCTAAGATTTACTTTGGCTCCTTTGTGACTCCTGTCGTTGCTCGTCGTATCTGTCAGGTTTCCACTTTCTCCGTGGGATCCCTTCCTGCCTTTTATCTCGATCTCCCGATGTTCCGTGGTAGCCCTCGTGCTACTCATCTCCGCCCGATCCTGGATAAGACCCTGGCTAAGTTTGGAACCTGGAAGGGCTCCTCTCTGTCTCTCGCTGGTCACATTTGCCTCATTAATTCGGTCATTACCAGCACCACGATGCATTCTATGCTCGTCCTTAAATGGCTGACCTTGCTTACTCGTAGATTGGAGACTGCAATTAGAAATTTCTTGTGGTCGGGCGACATTTCTAAAAGTAAGCATTGTACTGTTAACTGGACCTGTTGTTGTGCACCTCGTGAGATGGGCGGCCTCGACATTCGCTCTGTCGCCATTGCCAATACCTCTTTCCTCTTCAAATTTGCTAATAAGGATTCCATGGCCTTTCGTTTTCTCCGCGAGTGCTTTCTGAAGACGAATGGCTCCCCTCGTGCTCATGTCACCTCCTCCATTTGGGGTGGCATCAGGGGTCACGTTATTGGCATCTTGGAGAACTCTCGTTGGATCTCTGGTAGTGACTTCAGAGTTAGCTTCTAGTGGGATAATTGGCTCAGTTATTCCATCGCTTTCCGCATTGGCATTCCTGAGACTTTCAAGCCTCACTTTTCTCAGACTATTGCCGACTACTTCATCTTTGGGATCTGGCACCTCACTGAGAGCTTTCTCGTCGCCTTTACCGACATCGTCATTGACATCCTCCGCCCACCCTTACCCTTGTGTCCTAGTTGCCCCCTCACCTGGTTGGATTAAGGTGAATACGGATGCCAGTGCTCTGGACTGTCCTGGAGATTGTGTTGCGGCGGGAATTTTTTGCACGTGTCGGGGCTTTGTAAAAGGCGACTTTTCGAGATCGCTTTTCCAGGGTCACACCTTTGAGGCAGAGTTGGAGGCCAAAATTATTGCGGTTGAGGAGGCTGATCAGAGGGGTTGGAGATGGATTTGGCTTGAATCCGACTCGACTTATGTGGTGGAGCTCTTTGTGAAGCGTAACCTGGATGTCCCTTGGCCCTTCCTGGCTCGCTGGCGCTGGATTCTCTTTATCACTACCTTGAACGAGTTCATAGTTTCGCATGTTTATTGAGAAGGCAATTACGCTGCTGATGCGCTCTCCAAGTCTGATTCTCCCCATTACGACTGGTTCACGTCACCCCCGGCGTTCCTCTTAAATCTGGTGAACGATGATATTTTGGGTAAAACGGTGTACCGTTCATCACGATCCTGACATCAGCCCCTTGAATAGCAGTTTAATCTCGGTTCGGCAGAGGAGTTTGGTATTGCTGCTTTTTAGAACACGACCTGCTTGTTGCAGCTTGTTTTAACACTTAGCCGACTTGTGGCTCTTAGAGTTTTCTATCTCTTTGTTCTGTTCCTTATACTACTGGCGTGGGGAGGGTACTCTTTCCTCTACGAGGGTTTCTCCCACAAGGGTGATTTTACCTCGAGAGGTTTTAATGAGGCCTGAACAGATACCTCTAATCAAGGAATGGACGTCGTGATCTATATTTGTATAAACAATTTTTCCTTTTTTAATAATAAGTTCGCACTTTATAAAAAAAAAGATGTTAATACTACGTTCGAGAAGTTTGGAGCTGAGTGAAATAACCTTGAATAAAAATAATAGGTTATTGGATCATAAATCACGTAAATGAGGGGCCTGTGCATGTACCTTGACCGACTGACCTTTGGTTATTGGATTTGCAGTTTGTAAAACCATATATATACAAAATGTTTAGATGATCACTATTCTCTATGGAGTTTCGATGTCTGTGTATTATTTTATGTCGGAATATGAAAATCTGGAGAGGTGAGAAACTACTTACGAAGTTGTTTTATAAGTCTCCCCAATTTTGCTTTGTCTACAATTGGAGTTATGCCTTTTTTTTTCCTCGGAAAAGATTCTTATGCCATTATGTGATGTCTTAACATAGTGTTGTTGAGATGATCTATAATCTTTATTTTATTTTAGTGGCACTCATGGGATGAGAGCAATTACTTGAAAATAAAAAGTGATTCTCATATTCTTGCTAAAACATGGTGAAGTTTGCGGTGTGTAGATTCACGGTCTCTAATTTCATTGATCTAAGCAAAGTGAACTTATTTCATTGGATTTTTGTTCTTTTTCGTTTTTTTTAATTAAAGAAAAAACACTTTTCTTTCTGATCTGGTCATGAAGACAAGCCAAGATCATGCCCTACACCAATGACAAAATCATTTTCCTTTCTGGTTGGGAATGTGATTTGTTTCGTATGAGAATGACTGTTTTCTTTATCACTCTTCCATTCAATGATTAGCATTGTAAGCACCAAGTATCATTCAAATATTTTATTAAAAGAGTTTGAGTGGTGTTTTTCTTACACAAGTGAGTTTTTACATTTAGATGAGACATGCTCAAATTATTGACCGTGGAGTGGAGACTAAATTGCTGGCAAAACATCTGGATATGTGCAAACTAGCTGTTGAATCTATATCTTTGTATTTTCTTAAATCAGGTGAATCTATATCTTTCTGATAATTTAAAATGCTACCGACCTTTTTACTTGCAAAAGTGTACCAGTCAGAGTTCCATTTCTACTTGAAAACCTGTACCCAAACCTATTTCTTGGTGGAATGGATAAATTTTCTTGGCCTTTTGACGTTCGGCATTATAAGTAGGATGGATCTTTTGAATTTTATCGACCAGTTGAATTTATCTGAGCCTTACATTTAATTCACGGTGATAATATGGGAATAACAGGGGGTAACATTCTCCGAATAGAGCGAGCTTCTTGTATCTTACAATGAGTTCATCTACTTATTCACAAATGATATTGGGCTGAGTCTGAGCTACTTAACTATTTAGCAAGACATTCAGTTAGAAACATGGTTGAAAATCGTAAATGTGCAATCCTACGACTTTTGTTGATTTACTCTTGATTATTTTAAATACACAACATCATTGATATACATTTCAATTATACTTGGCCTTATTAAACTGGATATTTATAACTATCTCTCATCTTAAAAGTAAAGTGTCTTATTGTTGTGACTTTGTAAATAAAACTTTCGTTCATCATTAAATAAAACTACCGTTCCATTATACGCAAAAAAATAATTCAATTCATTAATTTCTTAACATTTTGTTCCAACTCTTAGTATAAGTTATTAACATATTAATTTTCCAACCCCAACTAAATCTCCAATCTTAGTTTAAATTTAATAATTTGCATTTTAATAGGCGGTGTGGTCACGTGGAACATTAGCTTCATTGCGTTAGAGTGACGTTAATATATTTTGGTATTATTTACTTTCTGAAATTAATAAAAATATTTAATTACTAAATTATCATCTTCAAACATTCCCATTTTTTTATTATTCACATTTTGAGATTAATAAATTATGTTGATAAATTTTACATTTTTTTTGTATTTCTTATATTTACCCGCGAACATCGCGGATTTTACACTGGTGTATATATATATATATATATATATAATCGTGAAATGATACCATAGTAATTAGTAATTTAGTTAAAAATATATTTTTAAAATATTATCTTATAATATAATTATATTACACTTGGACGCAAATATTAAATCCTTTTTTGCACTTTTTCTCTATGTAATATGGTGATATAATCTTATATAAAAATGTACTCGTGACTAATATAGTATTTAATCATACTTTTTATACAACTAATAATATCGAATGATAATTTTATTTTTCGTATCATAATATTATAATGCATATACGAAATACACCTTTATTTTATTGTTTTCAATCATAATACACAATAATATATTATTATGTTATTTAGCCTAATAATTTACATAATATTTAGTCATGTGTTTCTTATTTAATAATATAAAAGATGTATTGACAATATTTATATTTAGAAAATTATAAATATTTATTGGAATTTTATGGGTTTTTTTTAATTGGAGTTGTATTGACAACTTTGTGTGTGTGTGTGTAAGATAAAAAATCTATATCGTTTTCAAATATAAAATTATAAGACAAAAATCCAATATTTATATTATTTTAATTTGTCCCCCAGACTATAAAAAAATTTGCACTTTACCCTCAAAACTATAAGATTCTTGCACTTGCCCACCAACTGCCCGTCGATGGAATGTAGAAAGAATATTCCGTCAGAAACAAATTTTAGGGGGAAACTTCAAAATTATTGTACATCAGGGAGTAAAGTGGAACAAAAAATACTTTGGGGGGCAATGTGTAAAACGCCGCATACATTGGGGGGCGCAAGAAATTCCTATGAAGAAATTATTTGATTATTGTTTTTTATATTTATGAAGAAAATGTAATGAAAATAGTTCTCTCCATACCGAAATTTTAGTTAAACTGAAATCCATTTTAGATAGGGAAAGTAATTTGGTTAAGTCATTTATAAATTCCAAAGACAAGTTTCCCCAAGAAGGTGTTGTCGAAAAAAAAATTACGTCTTATTAGGAGAAGAGGCACAGATGTAAGAACGCACAATCTGCCTGAAGATGATGAACTTGACTTGTTAGTTGTTGGTAATTTTGAAAAACATCTGGGTGATGGGGATATTATATTAGAAATAAGATTTGGAAAAATGAAACGTATCGATGAGTTGCATCTGTCTTACCTTGCTCTACAAAATCCACTATTATCTCCTCACGGTTAAGATAAGTATAGGAAATATATACCTTTTGCTAACCATCGGAAATCGATAGGAAATACAGGATATTATGTGAGCCAAAGGGAGTTCTTCTCGCACCGATTGCATGAAAGGGTAATCGAGTCATCTAATGTCCTCTCTTGTAAAAGGCTTACACAATAGTTCATAATTAATGGATATACAATGCTTGAATCTAAGATTATGGTATGTCAGAACCCATCAAAAAGAGTAATGGAGTGAGATGTATAATGGAATTATTGGTGCAGTAGTACGCGGTGAAACAAATGGTTGCAGTGTGGGTAATAGATTTATCTTGCCAACGATATTTACCGGTGGTGTGCAATATATGATTCAAAATTAACAAGATGCTATGGTGATTTGTCGATTGGTTTGATATCCAGATTTCTTCATAATATTTTCGTTCAATCCAAATGCCTAGAAATTGTACGGTTTGTCAAGAGCATGAATCTTAGGCCAACATATCAGCCTGATATAGTTTCAAGAATATTCAAATGAAATTGGACGACTTAATTAGAGATTTGCACGATAACCGTATATTTGGAAATATAGTTATTAGTAAGCGAATCAAAACATACATTTATTAAAATTATCTATTCGAAGATTACTTCTATACATCATCAACTTATTGCTTATTAATGTGTTGTTCCTTTTTTAATTTCTCATCTTATGTAGTTATTTATACTGTGGAGTTTCAAAAGCGAGGCCTTCCTCATGCCCACATTATTCTATTTCTATGTAAAGAAGATAAATGCTCTAATGAAAGTGGTATTGATCGAGTCATTTCATCTGAAATTCCTGATGAAAATGAGGATTCAGGGTATTATGTTGTTGTTTCAGAGTTGATGATTCATGGGACCTGTAGGCATTTGAAAAAATCTTTTCCTTGCATGGTTGATGATAAATATACAAAAAATTATTCAAAGAGTTTTGTTGAATCTACTACTATTGACTGTGATGATTACCCGGTGTACAGACATGGAAACACTCTCCAGACGGTAACAAAGAATGGTATTCTGCTATATAATAAGTGGATTGTATCACACAATCATTATCTGTTGCTAAAGTATGGAGAACATATGAATGTTGAATGGTGTAATCAGCCTAGATCTATCAAATATGTGAACAAGGGAAATGATAGGGTTACAACAACATTTTATCAAAGCGGCAACAACGATGGGTGGAAGCCATAAATTGATGAGATCCACATGTATTACGATTGTCGTTATAATTCTCCAAGTGAAGCATCTTGGAGAATCTTTTGCTACAAAATTCAATATAAAAATCATTTCATCCTATGCTTGAGTTTTTATCTTCAAGGGGAGCAAAAAATATTATATAAAAATAATGATTTGATGGCCCATGTGATGAAATGTCGGTCAATACTTCATACGATGTTTTCAGGTTGCTTTTAGGCTAACAAAAAATATCCAGAAGCTCGCAATTTCTTGTATGCTGAGTTTACTCAGTATTTTGTTTAAAACTCAAAAATAAATGAGTGGACCCCTAAGAAGAAAAGATTACAAATTGCTGGGGTACATTATATTTCCCCAGGTTCTGGTGATAACTATTATGCTCGATGCCTCCTCAATGCTGTTCGAGGAGCACAATGTCACGATAATTTAAAAGATGTGAACAACAAGTAACATGATACATATCGTGATGCGTGCTTATATTATATTAATAAGTGGTTATACTTGTAGAGTAGCACAATAAATATTGGACTATAGTATAATAAGTTAACAGTTAAAATAATAAATTTAAAAAATTTGAAGAATGAAACATTATATAAATAATGTTTAATAAAAAATATTATTAATTGGAGAACTGTAGTTTATAATTATTAAATACTTGTTTGTACACAACATTCATAGTGCTTTTTTTTCTATATTTGTTATCATCATCGCAAATCATCAAAATCTTTAAACTTTTGGCCACTGTTGATATTGTAACACACAGTTTACCATGATTGAAAATGTTTTTTTTTAATAGAAAAATCCAACGTGAGATAGAGATTGGACTTGACTTTTATTAATTCTCATTTCATATGACATGATAACTGGAGAATTGTTGTTTACAAAATATGATCATCCAATAACGTAACAACCAATCTAGTTCTATTACACAAATCAAGTGAATAGCCAATATTTCTCACCAGCATGATTGGAGTACCAACTTTCAATCGTAGCTCATGATTCAGCAACCCAATACACTTGATTGTGTTCAGAAACTTAGGTGAGTTAACATCTTGCAAAATATCAAAGCTTGTATCAAATTTGCATACATTATCTGAGTTCAAATATACCTTCATTCTCCTTCATTCAATGAAATCATATATTCATTAATTAAATTTACTATATCAAGTGATGGTGCCCCTAGCCCTTCCAAATAAACAGAACATTCGGTATTGGGAAAATGAACTTTTTCGTCTTATAAGTTGGCCTACTTTGCAATTTAGTCCTTTTTTTTGTCTGTTTTCAATTTCGTCCGTTTTCTTTTATAATATTTGCAATTTAGTCTGATTATCGTCGGAAAAATTGAAATACACCTTAATTTGCTGAGTAGGCGCCGGTCGTTGCTGACTTGGCGTTAAAAATTGGGGATCCTCGACCGCGTGGAAATTAAAGAGTTTGGACTTTATTTTAATTAATGTGTTGGCATAAAATAAAAAGGGAGGAAAAAATTAAATAAGTAGAATACTAAAAAGGAAAAAATAAATAAATAGTTTTGTTAATAAAAACCAAAGATATTCATATTAATAAACTTTTCTTTTTTTTTTTTCTGTAATTTTCTGTAATACTAAAAAGGATAAAATTGGGGAAGAATTGTAGGGCTCCGAGGTAAATGAGGCGCGCCTCTTCGTCGCCGGAGATGATTTCTACGTTGAGACCTAGGGATTCGTTGATGGCGTTAGTGAATTGAGATTTATTGGAAGCTTCGCAGACGGCGGAGGTGGCGACGAGGCGGAGGCGGGGGGAGGGGATGCGCTGGGAGGTGAGAGAATGCTGGAATTTACGGATGGCGGAGATTGCGCGATCGAGGGAGGCGGCAGAGATGGTGTTGGCGGAGGAAGTAGTGGTGGTGTCGAGGCCGAGTAGAACTGGTTTATTAATATGAATATCCCAGAGAATCCCAGAGAATAAAAAAGGTAATTTTTAGCCTTTTCGGTATGGATACGTATTTGGGAATAAATTGATGCCGAAGGTAAAATTGACAGAGTCTCTGTAATTTGTTGGCAGCCCAAAAAATCTTGAATCTCAAGTCTCAAGTCAGCAATGGAAGCATGTCAATTTGCACAGGTGTGCATATTCTCGATCTCTTGGTTTGATTTTTTGCACAGTAACAATTATCGAAATTTATATGTCCTAGATCTGTTCTTGTTGAATTCTGACTGAAATTGATTCTGCAAACTTTTGTATCTTTTTTAGGATTAAGTTGTAGTTTATTCAACGGAACTTAATTAATTTCCCTATATTTATATGTCCTAGATCTGTACATTTTTTTCTGAATACAAGTTTGAAGATTTCTTAGAACTTCCGGAGTTCTTTTGCCACTCTCCCGATTTTTTTTCCGAAGAAGAAGACGAAATATTTTTGCCACTCTCTCGACAGAGGAAAAAATTACAGAAAAAAAAAAGTTTATTAATATGAATATTTTTGGTTTTTATTAACAAAAATATTTATTTATTCTTTTCTTTTTAGCATTCTACTCATTCAATTTTTTCCTCCCTTTTATTTTATGCCAACACATTAATTAAAATAAAGTCCAAACTCTTTTATTTCCACGTGGCCGAGGATCCCCAATTTTTAATGCCAAGTCAGCAACGACCGGCGCCTACTCAACAAATTAAGGTGCATTTCAATTTTCCGGCGACAATCAGACTAAATTGCAGATATTTTAAAAGAGAACGGACGAAATTGAAAACAGGCCAAAAAAAGGGACTAAATTGCAAAGTAGGCCAACTTACAGGACGAAAAAGTTCATTTTCCCTTCGGTATTTGTTCCAAATTGTAGATATGTGCTAGCCACAATCCATGCAATATGATCACCATCATCTAACAACAATAGACACTCTGAGATATCGATTTCAATAATGCCATCATTGAATCCTCAAATTGTCTCCTCTCCAGTGTTATTTATCCACTGGGGAAACACTTTTAATTCAACTGAATTGGGATCTGAACTGAGATTTTGAAGCCTCATATTCTTTGTCAATCTCAAAATCGTGCAATGTCTCCAAAAGTAGAAAGAATTTATGGTTGCATTTACTCTGTATGGCCTAATATCTTTAGAAATTACAGGAAGAACTTGATAAAAATCTCCACCAAGTACCACAGTTTTACCTCTAAATGGAATATATCTAGCCTCTGAATTCTTGAATGTCATTATATGTTTCAATATTTTGTCCAAAGTTTCAAAACAATGTTTATGCATCATCAGAGTTTCATCCCAAATTATCAGTTGTGCATGCACCATTAATTCCGCAAGAGTGGCCACATGGAAAATAGTATTATGATGATTATTCATGGAGATTGAATGGAACTTTAAACCTAGAATGATCGATTCTTCTTTTTGGAAGAAAGAGATAAGCTATGTCAATATGTGTTATATTCAACACAATTACACCGTTAGATCTCAGGATTGTAGAAAGAGTCACCCAGATAAAAGCTTTGCTAGTTCCTCTATATCCATACACAAAGAATAAGACCCCCTTTGTCAAAAGAATAAACTTCATGACCTCGTCATACACATGTTTTTTTTATTCATATTTTGAAATAACTTAGCGTGTTCTTCAATAAGGGCATCATGGTCATAGTGCAATTCCTTAAAGATAAATCTATTGAATATTAGAATCAACCTAAGTAGGAATTGGCATTGGAGGAAAATACTTTAAGCTCTTCCCTATGCTCTACAACAATTTGTCCACTTCATTCAAAGTAAGGTTTTGGATTTTAGCATCACTTATTTTCAAATATGTACAAAAGATGTGAAAAAAGAATTGTACTTCAACTAATTTCTCTGAGACAATATACAAAAGAATACTATCAAAAAAGAATGGATATAATTGATAATTAGTAATTAATACCTTTGTTGTTGCCCAACTCTTCGTTGTATATAAAATGTCATCTGATAAATATTTCTAATATTTTCCCAAACTTTTTCTGGTCGAGATATACATTTGAACGCAAGCAATGTCATGAATAAAGACCTAATAGAATGTGAAGATCCTCAATAACTTGCCTCATCAATGCCATCAATATATTTCCTATCATCAACTAATAGCCAAACTGATTACACACACACACACACACACACACACACACACATATATATATATATGTATCACCCCTATATATTAATACAAAATCTTCCTAACCTATGTGTCTGTTTCGTATGCTTCGTTTGACAAAAAAAAATTCTGGTGCTTCGTTTGCTTATGTGTCATCCGAACCTAATATTTACCTAATTTAATACTTTTTTTTATTGTATCTTACCTAATTTAATTTTTTTTAATTATATTTTTTCTTATTCAATACTTTCTTTTGATTCTCCTAATATAAAAATAGAAATAAATCATATATAATTAGTAGATAAGATCTAAATTAGTTATTTTAATTAAAAGAAAAATTACGTATGAAGTTATTTTAATTAAAAAAATTATTATGAAAATAATTAAATAAATTTTATTGATAATATAATTTAAAATAATTTTATTTTTGGAGTTTCAAATATTCTATATAGGTAAAATATCAGTTATTTATAATAATCAAAGTATGTAACTAAATATTAGTAATGTATTCAATCTAAATACAAAAATATTAAATTATATACTAATAATTAATAAACATTGATTAGACACCAGTACAATGCAACACGGGTTGAGAGTATGATATCTTTTAAATATCTCAAAGTATGTAACTAATAATTATTAACGAATTTATTCTAAATATTAATATATAAAATAATTTAATAATAATTTATAAATAAGTCATATATAATTAGTAGAAGAAAATCTAGATTAATTATTTTAATTAAAAGCTAGATTACATATCAAATAATTTTAATTACAAAGAAAAACTTACATATGAAAATAATTAATAAATTTTATTTAAAATAAAAGTTGAAATAATTTAATTTTGAAATTCTAAATATTCTGTATGAATAAATTGTGATATATTTTCAATAATTAGAGTATGTAACTAAATATTAGTAATGAACTCAATCTAAATATAAGAAAATAAAATTATATAATAATATTAATTAATATTTATGAGACAATGGCACAATGCGAGAAGGCTTGAGAGTATGATACCTTTTTAATTTTTCAAAGTATGTAACTATAATTACTAACAAAATTAATTTAAACATAAAAATATAATATGAGTTAATAATAATTAACTAATATAGATTAGAGAAGGGTTGAAAATGTGACATCTTTTGAATTTTTATAAGTATGCAAAATAATTATCAATGAATTTAATCTGGACATTAAAATATAATATTAATCAATAATTTTAATATTTAATAAATTGAACAGGGTACGCGTTGAGATATAAATCCTTTTAATTTTTTATTTTAAAATTTTAAAACTTCATAGTTTTCATAAATATTTTTTATATTTAGTTTTTATAAATCCCGTGTAATAAACGGGTGTTAAACTAGTATATATATAACACAAAAGACTGGTCTTATATATTATTCAAAGATGAAATTAAAAAGGTCTACACCATTACTATAGATGTAATACTAGAATATTAGGTATTGTTCGACATACACACACGATGATATCATAAAGCGACATCATTCCATATAGTCTTATTGTCCTCAACCCCACTTGTATAGTACCAAATTTGTCGCTCATCAATGATAGTACTGGCCAGGAGCCCAGTTAGCCGGAATCACGTTAGATTTGTAAAATACTTTTCTGGACTCGATAGTTGTAACTTTCACGGAATAGGGGCCGCTTATCCCTTCAGGAAGTCCAACTTTCCATGTTGCACCCCATGACTGTTGCATGGTCAACCATCCTTTGGAATTCGAAGAGGATATCTCAACGGAACCGATGTCACCATCTCCATCCACATACTCTATAGCGAAAGCTAGATAGTAACGGTTGGAGCCTTCATCGATCTTGAATGTTATATCTGCATTGTACTTGCATGGTACACTGCGAAACCGAAAAGTTAGAGTGTAAGATTTATGGAATAAAATGCGTAAGCAACCGAAAGATATGGTTGGAGATTAAAATATATGACATGTGAAACAATGTTATTATTGACAATTATTTACCTTTGATATTGGATATTAATTCTTCCAGCTTTTCGTAAATTATCATCTTGGCCACGCTTGGCTAAGAATCCAAAAGCTTTACCACTCAAGTCAAAGTGAACTGGATCATCATTGCACGTGCCTGGACACTCATCTGTAAGTGTTACAGTGATTGGATATCCGGAACACGATGGATTATCCTTACCGGTGCATTTTACCTTTCACCAAAAGAAAATGAAAAAACAAATTGAGTCGATCATTCATCTAATAAATATTTCTTATTAATTAGTTCATATCCTGGAATGTCAAGATGCTTTTGATTATCCTAGTCTACTAAACTCTAAGTTATCCATGTAGCAATGTATATTTTGATATAAATAACATTCCACTCACGTAAATTATGATTTTTYTGTGGCTTTGGTCTCATGAGATCCAAGTTTGTACAATATTCGTGTACTGAATGCGTACTTTAATATTTGACCCTTTTCGGGACAACATGCACAAAATCAGAGCTTATGGTACCAAAGCTGGGCAAAAGTCAAAACTTACKGGATAAGAATTGCTACATAACATACTTATAAYACCAAATGCCACCCTRTATGKATGCGGGACAAATATAACTACACAAAACACGTAAATCAATCATGGTGAAACAATATCAACACCTGATAACAATTGCCACAACCCTTTCCATGTTTATATAAAACTTGGTTTCCAGCCGTTATCAACCCATTGTAAGGAGGTTTTGCAACATCATCTGCAAAGCCACAAGCTCCMCCTYCAAGTGCATATATAATTGTTATCTCTTATKTCTATTATAAATTGTTCTTAAAAAATARATATGCTCAGTTTCTCATTTTGAATAGATGTCAAAAKTTATGAGGTTTGATTTTATCGTACAWTCTTKACTTCATATGAAAGTTAAGGAAAAAACTCYGCACYTATAGAAATGTTACAATTACCCTCCTAAAGTTAAAACTCAATTAAAGATTAGACGGGGTTTTGTAATTTTGAAATTTCTTGGGGCTTTTTGAGAATACCCAAAACATTAAGGCTCAAGTTTTGAAATTATTCAATATGATAACTATTATTATTACCACTTCCGGATCCTGTTGGGCTCCCATACCATGTTGCTACTGCTTGTGAGAAACCATTATCAATAGAACTGTTGAATGATTGGGCATTTATACAAAAACAATAGTGATCTGTTAGGAMAAATAAAATAGCTATTATAGCCGAGAAGTTAAAAAAACGAGAAGTTTCAGAAGTAAACATAATGTTCTCCGGTAGAAAACAAATATAATAATTGAAAGAAGACGCTGAAGATGTGGTGTTCATGAACAAATGCATGACCATGGCTTTTATAATACTCAAATCAAAATCCTTACCATATAAAAAAGATATGAAAATAATCTTCTAACCATTCATAGAACACAAATTATTGTTATTTGTTAGTCATTTTATAATATGAAACAAATAAATAGAAAATTTAATAAAAAGACAGTAGAACAGTCAAGACTTACACTATACATTTGAAGATGGTAGAACAGTCAAGATTTACACTATACATTTGAAAAATAAAAGCAACTAGATTTGATAAAACTCGCTATATATATGGTTGCTAACAATTTGAAATAGATTGTTACATTCTATCACATTTCAAAATGGGTCAATTGTGAAATACAATATAAGAAATTTTATTTTTCCCAAATATTCCAAATAAGGGAAAAAATTATTTTTGGTACACTATGTTGGCCACATTTCAAAAAAGGTACGCGATATTGGCCATCATCAAACGACCCTTATTAAGTTGACCAATTTATCAAAAAAGGTACAAAAAAAGCCCGATCGTGCTTTTTTGCTGACGTGGCGTGATTCAGTATTTTCTTATCATTTTTCTTTAACTTTAAATATTAAATTAACAAAAATAACTAGAATAATTTTCATTTTTGGTACACTATGTTGGCCATATTCAGAAAAGGTACGTTAAATTGGCCATCATTAAATCATATCTATTAAGTTAACCAATACATCAATAAAGGTCCAAAAAAGTTTTGATCGGATTTTTTTCCTGACGTGGCATAATTATATATTATTTTATTAATTTTATTTTACTTAAATATTAAGTTGTAATTAAAAACCTATTTTGCCTTTATTTTCTTTTCTTTTAATCAAGTAAATAAAATGTTAATTAATAAGAAATAAAAAAAAATCAGTGATAAATATATAAACATAAAATAAATCTTCAAATAAAGTTAATATAATAATTTATATAATTTTTATATTATTAAAATTATAATTAATACAAAATTAATAAACTCGTAAATAAATATAGGAATATAAAATGAATATTAAAAAAATAATAAAATATATATTAAAATATATATGTTAAAATCTATTATAAATGAATTTCGAACTCTCTATATTTATTATATATTTTTTAATATATGTATTATATTTTTATATTTATAAATAATTTATATTAACTCTTATTGATTATAATTTTATTAATTATATTTACGGAAAGAGAAAAGAAAAACATAAAAAGAAAAAGGAGAGCAAAACACATTTTTGTCTTTAATTTATTTTGTATAATTCTAGAAAATTGATAAGAAAATATAGAATTATATCACTTTAGAAAAAAAATCCGATCAAAGTTTTTTGACCTTTTTTGATGAATTGGTTAATTTAGTAGATATGATTTGACGATGGCCAATTTAACGTACCTTTTCTGGAATGTGGTCAACATAGTGTACCAAAAATGAAAAATCTTCCCAATTTTTTTTAAATTTAATATTTAAAATTAAAGAAAAATGATAAGAAAGTATTGAATCATGCCACGGCAACAAAAAGCTCGATCGGACTTTTGTTGTACCTTTTTTGATGAATTGGCCAACTTAATAGACGTTGTTTAATGATGGCCAACATCGCGTACCTTTTTCTGAATGTAGCCAACATAGTGCACCAAAAATGAAATTTTCCCTCCAAATAATTATAAATATTGATAAATAGTTCAACCCCAAATAGACAATTATAAGATTTACCTTCTATTAAATATGAGCAACACTTTTGTTAGGCCGGACTAACGAATAATCCGTTAGGCCAAAGTATCATATCAATACATTATAATGCAAAAGTCAATACATTGTAATAAAAAATCAATACATTATAATACAAAAACCAATACATCACAGTACCAAAACTAATAAATTATAGTATCGGGTCAGATAGCCTAACGGGTCATAACCCATTAATCTGGCCTAACACAAGTGTTTGTCATTAAATAATAACACCAATATAAATAATATAATAATAATGATAATATCAATAACCTACACTATTATCCCTGCCGACCTCAGGCAACTGCCCTGTAGCCACTGCTGACGCCAATTTTTCCGACGATATATATATATATATATATTGGTGGCTTCACATGAGAACCAATCACTTTGTGAGAACATAGAAACCTACTAAATTACATAGGATGATGCTATTTATGAATTATGCACATGGTAATAAGATAATAGTAAAAATCAAGGAAACATAAATATAACAATGTGAAAATATAGCATTTTGCATAATTTAAATTAGCATCACATATAATGTAATATAGCGGTTCCTAGGTTCCCATCTAGGGAATTGGTTCTCACATGATCCTAATTCTCTCTCTCTCTCTCTCTCTCTCTCTCTCTCTCTATATATATATATATATATATATATATATATATATATATATATATTATGTATAGGATTAGGTTCAAATGAGAACCATGTTCCTATATGTGAACCTATGGTTAATTATGGGCCTTAGATCTAATTAAATTGATGAATCGGATTTTTTATGTATTTTCTTATTTAATTAAAAGTATTAGGATTGTATAATAAAAGAACTACTGTTGTATATAACTGAAAATATTAATAAAGCATTGTGATTGTATAATAAAAGCACTAGTTCGCAGGTTCACATATAATGACATGGTTCCATTTGAACCCACCCCTATATATATATATATATATATATATATATATATATATATATATATATGTTCAAATGAGAACCTTGTCCTTACTTGGAAAGTTAAGGTCAATTATGGGCCTTAAATCGAATTTAATGAATGGATCAGATTTTTTGTATATTTCCTTATTTGATTAAAAGTATTAGGATTATATAATAAAATCAATGGTGATGTATATAACTGAAATATTAATAAAACAGTGTAATTGTATAATAAATGCACTGCTTATATATCATATAAGCACCAATTTGCAGGTTCACAAATAAGAAGGCTTTCTCATTGGAACCCACCTCATATATATGTATATATATATATATATATATATATATATATATATATATATATATATATATATATATCTCTGTGTGTGTGTGTGTGCGTGCGCGCGCGCATTTTAGTTTTTGGGCCAAAAATTTTCAAAATATAAAATAAGAGATTTTCTTACTTTTCGGGCCGACATTTGTGATGACTAAGCGGTTATTGCCTCATTTTCATTTACCATTGCCACTTTTCCCAACATAAATCATTCTAGAAGCCATTGGTAATTATTTGCCACCATTTCTCCCAAAATGTACATTGCATCGATAGTGCTCCTCGCCAATAATTTGCCTCCGTATGAGTCATCCACAATTATATTTGTTTGTCTACTCAACCCATTATAAAATATAAGATTTGTTGATGTCTGTAAAATCATGTTGAGCGCATTTTCTCAAAATCTTTCTGAACCTCTCCCAAGTTTCATGCAATTTTTCATCATCTAGTTGGTGAGATTGAGTAATTTAATTCTTGATATTCAATGTCGTGGTTGGAGGAAACAAATTTAAAAGGAGTTTTTGACACATCTCTGCAAATTTCTCGATACTTCCAAATCCCAAAGTATTGTACCAGAACTTCAACTTATCTTTCAACGAGAGGAAAAAGACAAAGTTTTATTGCATCTTCTGTAGCACCATTCATCATGATTGTTCCACTAATTTCGAGAAATTACGGCAAATGTGCATTCGAGTTTTCACTTGCCCCTCGAAAAAATTGGTCCTGTTCAACCATTGAAATCAATCCCATCTTCAACTCAAAGATATTCGCTTGGATTGTAAGACTATTTGCTACAATGTAAGCTCGGGTTGCTTGAAACGTATCTCAAATTGGTGGCTCATTTCGCCTATTTATTCTGAACCCTGAACCACAAGTGTAGGGTGTATATATAAGATATGGCGAGTTTGGTCGTATTTCATAAGGATCAACTAAAATAAGATTAACAAGTAATAAATTTATGACAACTTAGATTTATTTGACCTAATCAAGTGGTAGATGGTTTGGTTTTGTCGATAAATAATCAGCGAGTGTATATATATATATATGTATGTGTGTGTGTGTGTGTGTATTACACAAAAGATTGGCTTTATATATTATTCAAAAATAAAATTTAAAAAGTCTACACCATTACTATAGATGTAATAGTAGAATATTAGGTATTGTTCGACGTACACACACGATGATATCATAAAGTGACATCATTCCATATAGTTTTATTGACCTCAACCTAACTTGTATAGTACCAAATTTGTCGCTCATCAATGATAGTACTGGCCGGGAGCCCAATTAGCCAGAATTCACAACACTCGCGTGTCGCATGTGAATATGTAGTATATGTAATATTATTTTATTATTATTTTATATTTTTTTCGGCGTAAGACATTAATTATTTCATGTAGATAAATAATATGTTCCTCAATGCAGTACATTGGAATTATATAAGGAGATTTAGAATCTATTCAATATTTATTTTTCTAAATGTAAAAATTTATTATTATTATTATTATTATTTGTTGTTCTCTCTTTCTCTCTCAATCTCTCTCTCTCTTTTACTTTTTGGCATAATAGATTTTCATATATATTTTTAATGTTATTTTTCAATGCATTATATTAAGATTAGGTATCCAAATTCAAGTTTATATATTTTTATTTTGTAATAATTTATATAACTCATATTTTTCTTAAATAGAATATTCAAAAATTTAAAATAAGATTATTTCAACTTTTATTATAAATGAAAATTAATTCAATTTATTTAGGTTTTTTCCTGATTAAATATGACATGTTTATTTACTTTTTTTTTTATTAGAATAGAAGTAAGATATTAAATCAGAAAAAATATCATAAAGAAAATATTGAATTAGGTAATATATAATAACAGAAAAATATTAAATTGGAAAAATATAATAATAGAAAAATATTAAATTAGGTAATAATATATAAAAAAAAATATTAAGTTAGGTAGATATTAGGTTCTGTGATACCGAATAACTAAAATATTTTCCGATACTAATGAAACATGGAAAACAGACACATACGATAGCAAAATTTTTCATTAATATGTCAACATAAGAATAATATTCAAAAGATTATTTCATTACACCTTCAAATTATTCTCCCATACAATGCATTGGTGTAATACTAGTTACAAAGAAATAAGGGTCATAAAACCATTTTCTCTTTAGTTTTTTTTTTCTTTTTTACAATTATTAACTAATACAACTAAAAAAATGTTGCTCTTTACCACTAAACTTCTGTGATTTAGTTTTGAATGTATAAGTTTTGGGTGTTTTCACGGGTTAGGTATCAATGCAGGGACCTGATAATAGTAGGCAGATAATTTTTAATCATAAAACCTTGTCTATATTTAAATAAAGTTATTAATTTTTTCTACAAATATAAAAATCTCTTTACAATAGTATGCACGGGACTGTACACAATTTGGATTTAATATATAATTTGCTAATTATATAAATACAAATATACTCTTGGTCATAGTATTAAAATATAAAAAAAAATATTAAATTATATATTTTTTATTCAATTCCTGAAATATTAAACTATATGTTTTGGTAATTTATCATATTATATATCTTTTTATTCAATTCCTATAAGTTTGTGTTTCTGCAATAGTAACTACTTCTATTTATCTATGGTGAACTACATTTATTTACAAGGTACTTATTTATTGTTTCAACATAAAATACTATCAATAATATAATATATTTTGGTGATTTTTGATTTGTTAAAGTAATATTGTCTTGTCGGCATATTAGTTTCACCTGCTGATTTTTATAATAGAGTATGAATAATAGATTGTCGGATTATATATATATATATATATGTTTAACACCCGTGTATTACACGGGATTTATAAAACATTAAATATAAAAAATATTTGGAAAAATTAAAAAATTTTAGATTTAAATAAAAAACTGAAAGGATGTCTTTTTAAACTGTATCATGTTCAATTTATTAATTATTATAATTACTAATTAATATTATATATTAATATTTAGATTAAATTGGTTAATAATTATATGTACATACTTATAAAATATCAAAAGATGTCACATTTTCAACCCGTCTCTAATCTATATTAATTAATTATCATTAACTCATTTTATATTTTTATATTTAAATTAATTTTGTTAATAATTATAGTTACATACTTTGAAAATCCTAAAATGTGTCATACTCTCAAGCCTTCTCACATTGTGTCGTTGTCCATAAATATTAATAAATTATTACTATATAATTTTATTTTTTATATTTATATTTAGTTCATTACTAATATTTAGTTACAACTCCAGTTATTGCAAATATATCATAATTTACCTATATAGAATATTTAAAAATTCAAAAATAAATTATTTCAACTTTTATTATAAATACGATTTATTTAGTTATTTTCATAAATAAGTTTTTTTTGTAATTAAAAAAAATTATATGTAATTTATCTTTTAATTAAAATAATTAATTTAGATCCCTTTTATACTAATTATATATGACTTATTTATATTTTTATATTAGGAGTATAAAAGAAAATTATTGAATTAGATAAAAAAATATAATAAAAGAAAACTATTAAGTTAGGCTAAATATAATAAAAATGAAATATTAAATTAGGCAACCGAAGCACCAAAATCTTTTATTATCCAAGCAGAGCATACGAAACAGACACATAGATTAGGAAGATTTTGTATTAATATATACTTGTTTAGCACCCGTGTATTACACGGGACTTATCAAAAGATAAATATAAAAAATATTTGTGATAATTAATGAATTTTAAATTTAAAATAAAAAATCAAGATAATGTATTCTCGACCCGTACCTTGTACATGTATAATCTATTTATTAATTATTATAAATATTGAATAATTTATAATAATATTTAAATTAAATTCATTAATAATCTTAGTTACATACTTACAAGAATTCAAAAGGCGTCACATTCTAAACCCGTGTCTAATATCTATTTTATTAATTATTATTATTAATAAATTATTTTATATATTAATGTTTAGAAAAAATTCGTTAATTATTATTAGTTACATACTTTGAGATATTCAAAAGATGTCATACTCTCAACTCGTGTCGCATTGTACTGTTGTCTAATCAATGTTTATTAATTATTAGTATATAATTTAATATTATTATGTTTAGATTGAATACATTGCTAATATTTAGTAACTAGATATATTTTGGAGTTAAATTTGTAATGTATGTATAGGAGTTAAATATAGAAAACATATGAAAAATCGTTTGGCAATATGGTTCTTTACTTTTGTCCTAATTGGTAAAAGCCCCTAAAAACTAATAGTTAATAAATAGTAACTAGATATATTTTGAGTTTTTCTTATTTTTATATTTAAAAACTCAATAATGATTAGAAATATTTTATTAACCCATAGAACATTGATATAAGAGCTTGCCTCCTTTAGTCAAGAACTAAACCCATAGAATCAAATAAGTCACACGCATCTTTAGAAAACTGTACATAATAAAAAAGAAAAACTAAATCATCATTAATATTAAATATTATTTATGAGATAAATTCAAATAAGAAAATTATTGAATCATAATAATATTTGATAGAAACATGTTGATAGCCAATAAAATAAATAATGAATTATGTTGTCATTTTTATATAATTTAATTTTAAAAAGTGGTCAAATTACTTTTGAGAAAATTGACGAATTAGATATTATTGGACTCGCAATAAAAAATAACAAAAAAATATAAAATAAAATAACAAAAATCTCACAATAAAAACCAAAATAACATAAAAGTGATTATATATATATATATATATATATATATATATATATATATAATATATATATATATATATATATATATATATATAATCTTGTTATTTTTAATATTAATTAGGGTATATATATCCTAATTATATTAAGTAAATTCTTATATAATTAAAAAAAATCCTACGTGACTTTTTTTTTCTCTTACTTGTCTTTTGTTATTTTATTGTTTTCATTGTCCAGCATGGATTGTAGGTCTGCTACAATTTCATGTGAAGATAACTTTTTTCCTCCGCACAATGAGCAAATTATAGTATAAGTATTAGTAAAATATAAATATTACAATGATGTTGAAGCAATTAGTATGTAAAATATATATGTGCATACCTAACAGAATAAATTCGATTTTGAACTTCAATCGATATTAAGTATGACATGAATGCCTTTTCAAAATTAATGTGTTTAGCAACATTTGCTTTTCAGAGGCGGCCTTCCAACCGCCCCCCCCCACCCTCACCCCACCCCACCCCACCGCCCCCCCCCCACCCTTCTTTCTTTTTGTTTTGAAATTATTTGATCTTTTTCCAAATCTATTGTAGTTGATGTCATAGTGTTCATTCCACTTAGTGTTGGGTTTGCACTTGTATTGCTTACACGATTTCTGATATAATAACAAAATACATTATTTTATGAGATCAAATCAAATTAAAAAAGTGTTGAATCATAATAATATTTTATAAACAACATGTTGATAGCCAATAAAAATAATATCAAATTATATTGTATTGTGCATTTTTGTATAATTTTAATTAAATAAAGTGATCAAATTATTTTTGAGAAAAAGTGACAAATTTGATATTGTTGGATTCGAAATGAAAAAGATAACGAAAAAGCGTAAAGAAAAACTCAAATAAAAATCAAAATAACATATAAGTGATTATATATATATATATATATATATATATGTGTGTGTGTGTGTGTGTGTGTGTGTGTGTGTGTGTGTGTGTGTATGTGTGTGTGCGCGTGTGCGTGTATAATATTAATTCTTATTATTTTCAATGTTAATTAGAGTTTCTATACTAATTATGTTAAGAAGATTCTTACGTAATTAAAAGAGGAAACTAATCCTAGGTGGATTTTTAATTAAAAAAAGAAACCAAATCATAATTAATATTAAATAAGGTAACTATCATAATTATGTTAAGAAAATTCCTACATAACTAAAAAAAGAAAATAATCCTACATGATATTTACGTGACATTTTTTCTCTTTCCTACTCATCTTTTTTTTCTATCTCCAGACTCTCTTTTATAGATAGATAATTAACATATACATTGATAATGAACATTTTTTTATGAATAACATACATTAATAAAAGCAAAGTAAAAATTTAAAAAAACTTATAATTAAGCTTATAATATATAATAATTTTATTTTTTACTTTATTATCTTATATTTATTTTTTTTAATATATTTGATTATTATAAATTAAAGTAATTTTAAATCTTATAATGAAAAATTAAAATATATAATAAAGGGGTGACCTGGAGCCCACACGCCAGGGGTGGATTCAGGATCCTAAATTTGGGGGAGGCCGTCATAATAAAAGGGCAATATATAATCTTGGTACATTTTATAATAAATATTAATACAATTACAAAAAGAAATCCAAAATTAATATTGATAATTAATAATAAAGAAGAAAGTATTTGAAATGTGAAAAGAAAAAAGAATATTATATATTTTTTGGGAAAATTCCATATACTATTAAAACATAGAAGACAATTCCCATGTAGTCCAATGACTATTTTTTATTCCCATATAAGCCAAAAAATTCTCATTTAATCAATAAATACATTTAAATTGTCAAAACTAACCCTACACCTAAAACTCTTATATACTAACCCTACCAATGAGAAACCCCTCAACCCAATCTCCGCCCCCTCAGCCCCCGTTTACCCTCTTGATTGATAATGGAGACGATATACTTACAGTTTGGCAATCTCCATCCCAAAGGATGGAGGGGCGACGGGCGGCCGGGAGTGCCGGCACGTCTCGGCAAGTGGGATTGCCAAAACTATTTCTAAGGCATGTTCCTAAGTACATGAGGCAACTCTCCACCAAGTTTGGTGACATTCCGAGTCCGTTTGGGCAAGGAAATAAATAGGCGAAGACAGGCAGCCGTCCTGCGTACGGGCAGGGCGGAGATGGCGTGAGCAGAGGGCCTTAGACTTGAAGATTTGTGAAGCTGTTCGGATGGGGACTTCTTGGGAGTGTTAGGATGATCTCCACCAAGTTTCACGGCTAGACGGTTCCGTTTGAGTGGCTAACACAATGAATGTTTGAGAAGTGGCAGTGCAGTGGCATTGTCGTAATTTCAGAATATTGCGAAGGCAATTCCTCATTCATGAGAAGTTGGATGGGGCTGAAAACTTTGTGGGAGTTATGAAAGAAGGTGTAAGCTTACTCTACGGTTCAAGCGGATATCGATTTGGAGTTGGGACGAGGAAGTAATTTTATAGTTGTATAAGTAGTTTGGATAATTACAAACTACTCTGCCGTTTTATAATTACAAACTGTTAAGTAGTTTGGAATTCTGTGTTATGTATTCTGGATTTTGAAATTAGTAGTTTGGAATATGTATCTTATGAAATTCCTTAATGTAGTATAAAATTTCTCAATGTAGTATGTTTATTTTCTATGTAGTTTGGAACTTGACCGATCAATTACATGATATAGTTTTGAAATTTAATCGAGTAGTTCTGAATTTCTCGAGTAGGTTTTGAAATTTAACACGAATAGTTCTGAATTTTTGAAGAATAGTTTTGAAATTTACATGAGTAGTTCTGAATTTACATGAGTAATTCTGAAATTTACACGAGTAGTTCTGAATTTACATGAGTAGTTCGTCAATTTACACGAGTAGTTTTGAATTTAAACGAGTAGTTCTGAATTTACATGAGTAATTCGTCAATTTACACGAGTAGTTTTGAATTTTCTGAATTTACATGAGTGGTTTGTCAATTTACACGAGTAGTTTTGAATTTGAACGAGTAGTTCTGAAATTTTGAATAACAAAATAAAATATTTATAGGGGCATTGACCATATACTCCATAAGGAAAATAATTTATCCCAAATAGTACTGTATATTTTCATCTTACTAATTACTCCATTTTAACTACGTGATAGACTACAATACCCTCATCTCAATCTTTTTTCAAAATTTCAAACAGTTCGACCCAAATTATTAGAGATTCTCATCGCGTTGCGTAACCAACCAAAAAATGATATTATTTCAATTTTTTAAGAATTCAATACTTACATACCAAACCTAAGGATTCATAGGGTGATTTCTCTCGATTAATTGCGAATAAGAACCAACCACAAAATGGTAAGGATCTACGGATTCATAGGGTGATGTGCGAATAAGAAACAACCACAAAATGGTAAGGATCTAAGGATTCATAGGGTGATGTGATTTCTCTCAATTAATTGCGAATAAGAATCAACCACAAAATGGTAAGGTTTATTTAGGATTCAGTACTACATACAGTACTATTGCGAAATTTTCTTTATGTGTATATTGTTTGAATTAGGCCTCTTTAGATTCAATACTACATAAGAATACAAAATGGATAAGTATGATATTATTTCAAATTTTCGTAATTAGTTGGGATTCTTTGCAAATTTATTATTTCAAATTTTCTTAATTAGTTGGGATTCCTACGATTGGTAAATTTCGGCGAAAAAGAAGAACCAATCACAAAATTATGTGTTGTGTTTCGTGTGGTATATATACAACTACATACGATATGAATACTAAAACCGAAAAATGTTGTCTTTTGGATGATTAGATTGCTATCATTTGAAATTCCATACTATTGTATTTATTTATTTGTAATTCATACTTCACTGTTGTATGGAATATTTTAAAAACGTAGTATACAGTATACAACTCCATATTTTAAAATATTCTATAAAAGTAGTATGAAATATTTTAGAAATGCATTTTGAAATATGCAGTATGGAAAATTTAACATAAGACAGCAGTATGGAATATTTAGCTTATGCAGTATGAATTTTTGAAGTATGGAATTCTGCATTTCAAAATATGTAGTATGGAATATTTTGAAATATGCAGTATGGAATATTCTATGAAAATTTGGATTGCGTAGATCACTTTTCATAAAATACTTTTGTTATGTTGAGTTTTAGGGCAGAGTAGTCAATTTAATATAATTTTTATGAATATATGGTAAATATACAATTTAAATGGGATTACATAAAGTTAGTGGATTATATGGCAATTAGTGGTGGTGAGAATGTAGTAAATGGTAATTTCCCCATATTTATAAAGGGTAATTTAGTACTCTTATATAATTTTTGGATTAAATGGGAAGTTAAGATTTCAATGGCCTATTTGGGAAAAAATATTTCATTAATGGTTTATATGGGAATTGTCCCTTTTTTTTTTTTAGGGTGTGTTGCTGTTATTAAGTGTGGAAAAAAAATTTACAGATGGGAAGAAAAAGGACAAAAACAAGAATGAAAAAAGGAAGAGAGATTTATAGAGAAAAAAAAACCAACAACAAGAATGGTAAAGGAAGAAAAAAAGGATATAAAGGAATAAATGAGAATCCAAAAGGGAAGAAGGATACAGAGTGAAAAAAAAAAAAGGAAAAAACAGAAGAAGAAGGAAGAAAAAAAGCGGAAAATAAGAATGGACACAGGAAGGAAAAAAGCGAAAAACAAGAATGGAAGAAAGAAGGCTCGGTTCAAACCATGGACCTATACTAAGCTAATTAATGTATCAACCACTGCACTATAAATGTTATTTGTTCATATTGGAAGACTACATAATATAACAATATTAAACCAAAAATTAATATATATATATATATATATATATATATAGATTTACAATTTTAGATTTTTTTGCGGGGGCCGTGGCCTCCCCGAGCACAGCTGTAGATCTTTCCCTGCCACCCGCGGCTCGTGACGGAACGACCTGACCTGACCCGTGGGGTTGACGAAACGGGTCCGGGTCCTCTAGTAGCTAACCTAACCCATTGTCATTCCTAGTACCATGAACTAGTGTGTGAGCACGACCTACCAAACCAAAATCGATTTATAGTTTGTAAAATCGAGCCACTCTTCTATATAATATAATAACAAAAAGATCTTGGTCATTGCGGGCATGTGCCCCAATTCAATACATGTGCATCCGACACTAACGGGTAATTTTTTCACCTGTGCTATAAATCACATCGGATGGGGTTAGGGTTAGTTAACTGTGAAACTATGATGCACGGATACTTGATATTATGAGTATTTGACGTGTCATATCCTATTTTGTATTATAATATGTGTGATAAATTTCTCGTGTCGTGTCCCATATCCAATTTTCATGTCGTTGCAACCTAACTACCAATCTAGCCCATGTATTGGCTCACCAGAAGTCCATTGATGTGTCCCATATCCAATTTTCATGTCGTTGCAACCTAACTACCAATCTAGCCCATGTATTGGCTCACCAGAAGTCCATTGATGTTTGGAACCGTATCTCCGGCTCAGTCCTTGCTAGGAATCAGTCCACCACTTAACATGTATCAATTTCGGTTGCTCTTGGTGGTGCTTTGATTTCCCTTTTTCGTGATTGTCATGTTTTATCCTTTATTTGAACGAATAAAAATGTGTTGCGTCTTTTGTTTCTGCTGGCCTGTTTTATCCTCTATTAGAACGAATAAAAAGGTGTTGTGTCTTTTGTTTCTGCTGGCCGAAGAAAATTATACTTTTATCTTTGTTCCTGGTTTCCATTCACGATCTTCATAATTGTGCCTTTTAGATTTTATTAATATTACAAAAACTACCCTGAGAATTAGTTTTTCTAGCAATTAGGCTGAAACCTGGCTAGTTTTGGTAATTAACCCTCAATGTTATTTCTTGCTAGTTGCACATAGAGTTAAAGTGTTGCTTCATTTTACAAACTTACTCTGACATTCTACTCAAGATCTATTTTGTATCATCAAAGGCAAGGTATAAAACCAACCAATGGAAAATAACAACAAAAAGAAAAATAAACATGCATCGAGATGCAGAACTGAGAACTTTGTGTTCATATAAAGTCCAGTAGTACACACAAACATATGCAAAAACCAAAACACAAAGATAAGTAGAGCATTCGGACCTTAGTTACTCGAAATCTCAAGATATTCAAAACGCGACCCTTTAACGAGACAAAACAAATCTAAACAACACATTTGTCTAATTTGTGAGCTCCATAATAGCAGAGACAATATCACCATCTGCATCCTTGAGAGCTTTAACGGCCCTAGCTCTTGAAACCCCAGCTTGAGTCATCACAAGCTCGATATCCTTGGGCTCAACACCACTCTCATCCACATCTTCATCATCCTGAGGTAGAATTGTCGGCTCTGTCTTTGGCGCAGCATTGCCGACATTGGGAGTCTTGAACTGCTCGGCAGCTTGAGTCTGCAATTGTGAGCTCAAATCCTCAATCTTTGCCTCCCCGAAGATAACGTACGTGTCCGAATTCGGGCTCTTGAAAATGTCCGGCTTTGAAATGACGAAAAGTATCTGTAATACCATATCAGAAATATTGAAGTGTTAAGCAAATGCATTATTATCAAGGTTTAATTACAAAAATACCCTTGAGGTTTAGTCTAACTACCAAAAAAACTTCATTTCAAAATCACAAATGCACCCTGAATATTAATTTACATTTTACGAAAATATGTTAAAGGGAGGAGCACTTGTAATTTTCAAAAATAATTGGGTTTTTCTGTAATTCGATGAAACATAGGATAATTTTTGTAAATAAAAAATAAGTAACTATCAGGAGACACAATGCGGTGAGACAAACATTCTTGCTCTTTTTAATGGTGACTCGGCTAACACCAGGGATGGGCTTCATTCCTAGCTTCAGCATTGCCTTTCGACTCTTCTTCTCACTTCGGCTTTGCTTTGACCTACCACTTGAATCTTCTTGCCCTGCCAAAAGAAACAAGTACGAACCAATCCATGTATTCAGTCACGAAGATAATATAACTCCTTGCAAGAAAAGAATTAAAAATTAAGGGCGAATGAACTCCATGTAAAAGAACCCAAATATGGTTCTGCTGAAATAACTTCATAACGCACACAATCCGTTAATTTGTCTCAGGATCCATTGATTATACGATACAGCAAGCTTTAGTGAAAAAAAAATAGAAAAATGGAAATTTTATAAGCCAATTTTGAATATAGAAGGTGCCTAGACTCAAGGCTACGCATACCTTCAGCATCATCTTCATCATCATCTTCATCGTCGTCATCATCATCATCCTCAATCAATGGCTCGTCATGCTGCAAGCAATAATCGAATCAATAGCTACTAACATAATTTCACAATAAGTCTTCGTGTATTGAAGTGAAGAATAATACCAAGTTTCATAATCTCAAAGACATTGGTATTTCCCTTTCACCGCAAAACACAATTATATGCACAGATTCTTACAATACTTGAGTCTGAACTGAGTCTCCAATAATTTACATGTTTGCATTTAAATCATATTTACAACTAATTGCATTTACAGTTCAGAATATCCTGGAAAAATATATTGAATCCCAAAATCGAAATGAAGACTCAATTCACGCTACATGCAAATCTCTCTGTTAGTCCAAAAAATTAAAATTTAATAACCGGCAAAATAAATATGGAGAAAATTCACTAATTATATTGGCAACAATACCAACAGATGCTCTAGGTTGGGTAAATTAAGAGACATAATAAATACCTAAATAAACTTCCTTCAGATCTAAAAGTGAACCAAAACCAATAAAAGCAGTGTGAATTACGAACTAAATCCCCTCTCCAAACAAATATAACTCAGAACCCCAAAACAATAATCAGACTTGCTTCAACTATAGATTCTGTGTGTGTGCGCGCGTGAAAGAGAGAGAGCTTACATCGATCTTCTGTTGCTCGAGTTGGGCGGCCAACAATTCTTCTTGTGATTGCCTCATGATTTAATTCTTGCGGATAAAAGAGAGAAAACCGAGTAGCAGCGCCTTTCTTTAAAAACCCTAGAGCGAGAAAAAGAGAAATTTACTGGATGGCGAATTTAAAGATTACTACAAGTTACCGTAAAAGTAGGGTGGTTGTCAATAAGCCTTTTACTAATGGTTTAACACTGGCAGCAGTGTTGTATTATCCGTCGTTAAAGCTAAAATTTCATTCCGATGTATTATAGTTCAAACATCAATGTATTCGATATATTATAGTAACAAACCAAAACCAATACATGATATATTATAAGTATAAAATTAATAAATCATAACACAGATCAGATATTTATAAAAAAAATAATATTTTTGAGTAAAAAATAATACATCATAGTATACAAGTTAATACATTATAGTATCGAATTATATGATCTAACGGATTATAACCCGTCAATCTGGCCTATCACAAATATTTGTCTTTCCTAATTACTACATGGTCCACATGGAGTGTTCACCCATTAATTTGGGTCAGACAAATATCATATTATAATACTATTTTGCCCTTCTTTAGAAGAACATTTGTGTTTGGCAAAATAAACGGGTTATGACCCGTTAGGCCATCTGACTCGATATTATAATGTATTGGTTTTTGTATTTTGATGTATTGATTTTTGTATTAAAAATATTAATTTTTTATAAATCTCTAACCCGTGCTATGATTTATTGGTTTTTGTACTATAATGTATTGATTTTTTATTATAATGTATTGATTTTTGCACTATAATGTAAATATGAAATCTTGGCCTAATGGATGATTCGTTAGTACGGCCTAACAAGAGTGTTGCCCTTTTCGTTATCTCTTGTTGTATTTGTGAAGATTTTACGGATCATTATTTACTCAATCAGGTTTTTTTCTTTGATGTGGATTTTCTTCTTGTTGACGTTCCTTTTTTTTATTGTTATATAGGACTTCTCGCATTTCTTATCTTTTTACTTTGGGTGGAGATGATGAAGTTATTGTGTACATGTTGTTATTCTTGTTAATAGTTGAATTCATCTCTCTCACTGGTTATAGTATCATTAATTGTAATAAATGTGTCAAAAAAATATGTGTAGGTGAATGAAGCACGCTGAGAAGTGATTTTGCATGTTTATGTTTCGATAAGAGTTCAAGTCTGTATGTTTTAGAGTTGATAATAGAAATGTCGTATTACAAATTTAACCTTAAATTATATACACCATTTTTATGAATGGCGGTTGTGATTTTATTTGATTACAATTTTATATATAAATTAGTTTCGAAATATGTAATCATGCTTTGTAATTCACTAAGTAAAATATATTAGCGTAAAAGTATCGCAATAGTAACTTAAAGTATCACATGTCTTAGTAAAAGTATCATATTTTCAATTTGCACTATATTTCAATAAAAGTATCTCAATACATGCTTAATGTATCACAAGTCACGGAAAAAGTATCACAAATTAGATCAATGTATTACAATAACCACTAAAAGTATCAACAGAAAATTATGATCACATCGAAATTACATAATAACTCATCCAAAAATGTTGTAAGTCACCTTATTGTTAGTAAATAAATGACATAAGTTGGAGTACAATTGTGATGAATACAACCTTCATTGAAATCACTAGTCTTTTCTATTGTTTCTGCTACAAAATAGATTACAAATCGAATTGTTGTTTCTCACCAAAAGTTATACTATTTGCAGTTAAAAAACATCGAATGAAAAGTGTTATAAGTTTCAATAAAAATATCACAAAAGGTTGCTAAAAGTCTTACAAAACGTTTTCAAAGTATCACATATTTTTTATATTTGATTTATGTTTGTACATCTACATTTTCTTACAAAATGTTGTTAATATATCATAAAAGGTTTTTATTATTCACAAACCATAGTTAAAAAATCACATTTTTATATATATAATTTATAACTTCACATATATATATTCTTTAAATATGTAGTAATAGTATCACAATATGTTATTAAAGTATGACAAAATATAGTAAAAGTATCACATGTTATTGATACCTTATTTCTATTTTCTCACATGATCTTTAGTATCACAAACGATTGTTAAAAGTCTCTCAAAAAATTATAAAAATATCACAAAATGTACTTGATTTAATATATCCATAAATTATGAGCCCAAGCTTGATAGAATTATTACTAATTTACAACAACACATAGTTAGTTAAAGTTGTATTTTTGTACTTAAGATTATTAAATGTAATAATTAAGTATTATAAAATATTATTAAAGTAGCATAAAATATAACTATAGTACCACAAAATAAACATTTTTATGTTCGTCGCTTCACACTCCAGCCACCACAAGACTTCTATCCACCACCACACTCAGTCACAGTAACACAAACTAGCACATAACACATACACAAATAGACACCACCACATACGAGTCCCTTACGTTCAAAACCGGTGAGCGATCATCACTTCATCCTATAAAAACAAGATTATAAATGTATCACTAAAAGTATCATATATACTAGTTAAAGTATCGAAAAATAGTGAAAATATCACATAATAACAGTGTGTATGCGCAATATTAATTTAATAGCATAACGTATTAGAGATATCAGTGTGCATAATTTTAACTCTAATACATAAATGAATCTTTATGAATATATCTGATTTTCCATGTCAAACATAATGAGATTCATCTTAAAATACTCAGGAGAATGTTTGGCGTGAATCTTGTGATTCCCTGCTTGTAAATAAACATCCCATTTCAGTTGATTTCTTGCAAAGAGTTTGGCGTGAGAATTGTGGTGGGTGTTAATTTCGGAGACGCGGACTACTCAGGTGATCAGGTTATTCAATGCTAGATCCCTTGCACCAACTGACACACACACACACATAACAACATAAGACCAGACACCATATAATTGTAAAAAATAGCAGTGCTAAGTTCAATAATGCTTCAACATTCAGATAGAACTGACATATTGATTCTTAAATAATGCCTATATATATTTTTAACATTCATCATAAAAAATACTTGACAATTTCAGTGAACTCCATGAACAATTCATACTCGCATCCAAACTTTCCCTCCATATTTTAATTCAACTTCTCCACAAACTAACCAATTATTTATTTCAATCGATTAAATGTCATAATAACAAACAAATAAATAAATATCACTGAAAAAAAATCCCTCCATTTCTTAATCAGATTCATCAACTCTAATTTTTTACCCAAATCCCCTAATTCTACTGCTGATTGTATCACTTTCTTATAACTGAACTTATTGAATCAAGCCCCAGAATAAACATTATCAAAAAAAAATCACGAGGGCCTCATCGGATTTGTTTAAGTTCCCCAACTATTCTAGAACTGTATTAAAATCTAACAGTGGAAGGAAATCGCCTTCATTTCTAACCGAACTATATAATTCAGCGGCCTGTGATGCTTTGACTCCACGTAAACTGTTAGAAACGTGTATCTGAAACCTTACTTTATGTTCACCGGCAGCTTGAATTAGACCTCCCCCGGCTGCAACACCACATCGCCGCCAATATCCACCGCGAGAATCGGTCAAACTCCATCTCATTGGCATTACATATGTAGCAATTATAATTTTGTGGCAATGTGTTTGAGAATCTAATTGAGCAATTGCATATTCTGAAATGGATTGTTTTACAGGATTAAACAGGACCTGATGGATTAAAGAGATCTGGAATTTCCCATTATATAATAAAATAATAAAAAAGACAAAACGGGGGGAGAAATGGTAGTTAATGGCCGAATCTGCATGGGTATGTAAGAGAGATAGAGAGAGGTGGGGGAGATGAAAACATGCTATGTTGTAGTACTGACGAACAGTTGAACACTTCCCAAAGGCATAAAAAACTTAAGTAATTATATGATTTATTATCACGTAAGAAAAACATCCAACGTACACACAAAAGCACATAACATAGATTAATGACCCATCTTTAGATATTATGTAGTACAACAGAGCTAATTAACATAAAAACGTAATTTTTACGGATCACAAGAATTTACAAAATAATATATAAATTACATAAAATATTGAATATGGAAATAAGAAAAAGTGAAGAAAATACCTGTACACCTTATACGACATTCTTAGTTTGTGACTCATCAATTTGCGCTCAGTTTCTTTTCCCTTTCGCGTAGCTGTTCTTCTTCTCAAGTACACTCTTATCCCGCTTACCTTTCTCATGATTACTTTGAGAATTTTGAACAACACCACTCAACGATGGATCAATGTAGTCATCAAAATAAATGGGGTCGACTTCACGTATAACACTATATTTTAAATAGCTTTTTACACCTCAATTGAGCTTCATATTATCTTCACTTGCTAAAATTAACTTCAGAAACTTTATTTATTTGAATCCTCCATAACGAGCCCGCCATCAATTTGTTCGAAAAATCAAAGGCATGAACATCATCTAAAATCGCTCACTAACAATATTCGTACGCCACTTTTTTGTAAAATATATCTCAGGAATAGCACACACACAATGTATATTTATTATACGTAAACAATGACAACACAAAATATCCACCTAAAAAAATAACTTGCTCGTGCAAGATCTTCAACATTGAAAATCACCACATGTTTTATCACATCCCTACCCTCAACCCATACATGATATGTCATAATATACCCTTCTATAGGAAAAAAAAAAAGGATTGATGACATGCAACCCATTTCATAAATTGATTTTCAAATAAAGAGAAAGCTTCAATTATATACACACCTCTAGCATGTAAAACTAACTTCACATTGTTTAAGGCCATAGATGGTGTACCTAGCATGCAACGTACATCTTCGCCATTTTCTTACTCCTCCACTTAGACACAACTCTGATGAACATGTTGTAGAAACCACAAAGTCCATACGTCATAGATAATTTCCTTGTAAGCGCATGATTTGTGCTCTCATTTATTTGAGAAGATAAAATGGCACCTGAAAACCAATCCTTGTTGAATGCAAGACACCATTTTGCTTATATATCATAAAGCCTTAGTAACCAAAAATTATTCTGGCATCCATAATTTGTAACCATTCTAAAAAATACAGAAAATCACATATTACTGCCACATATCATCAGTAAAAAGCAAACCCTAAACTCTTAATGTCTTTCAGATATCATCAGATATTACTACCACATATCATCACATACTTCAGCCACATATCATCAGCAAAAACCAAACCGTGACCCTAAATGAAAAACTCAACCTTAAACCCTGAATCTCTATGAGATACTATCACATATTATCCACATATCATCACATACTATAACCAAATATCATCACATATTCCTGCCACATATCATCAACAAAAACTAACACACAATTTAAACATATATATACACAATACCCATATTCATTGTAGAATGAGAAATAAAATATTTACTTAATTGTCCCAGTAGAACTGGAATTCAGCTTTTGCTCCACTTACTTGAGCAAATAGTTGAAGAGGTCTATAAACCCTTTTTGATTTCTTAGCCACCTGATGTTTGTCTTCGAGTTTTTTCCAATATGCCATACGTAGAGTCGATGCTGTGACATTGAGAAAATCTTGAAAATAGCAACAGTCATAACAACAAATTGGTCGGTCATAATTGTAGTCGGATGCTTACCGCCCATGGATCTCAAAAAAGCACCAAACAATCACTCAAACGTCTCGATTCTCTCAGTCATTACCCGCACCCAAACATCATATTCTTACCATGATAGTTCATACCGACAAATGGACCACAAATCATATCGTATTTGTTAGTACGATATGTAGTATCATGCACTGACAAATCACCGAATAACTCGTAATCCTGCCGAATATGCCCATCTCACTAGAAAAAACTACACATCCTAGACTTACTATTCACCTCAAAATCAAAGAAAAAGTCATTCTCGTTAGCGTGCTACATTTAAAAACTTGAATTAATGTGTTGAAATCGGTATCATCAAATACGTTTGATTTACTCAACTCATTATACGCATCTCTAGTGTTAAAACCTTAAAAAGGTGAACCACCAGACTGATTTTCCAAAACCTGTACACCATCGGCCACGCCAACGCCACTGTTTTTCTTTTACTCTTTAAGGTAAGCAAGTTGAGTCGGAAAAATTTACCTATGGGATAGAAGAAGAAGACTAGAGGTAGGTGGACATAACGCATGATTGTGCTTGTTTTTATGTGCAGTAACAACCTACAAACCACTAAGATCAATATCAAACTGAATTAAATGACACTTTGTTCTAACATCTAATTTGGTATAAGCCCTACTTTTTTTTAAAACTTATTTTTGACCAGTCCTAGAAGAAAGAGTCATTTTCATCGAAAGTGAGCCACCAACCATTTTCCTATCATTCCCTTTACTAACACTAAACCCGACCCTAAACGCATGATCATTGTACAAATTATAAGCCTCGTCAAGGGAGTTTACTATAATGTCAACCAAATTATCATCACGCACTACTCCATCGATTGACTGAATATCACCAACAATAGAACCCACTACATAAAACAAATAACAAACCAAGGGAAAAACCACACAAATATTAATCACATATTACTACCACATATCATCACAAATTACTGTCACATATCATTCGTCACATATTAATGTCACATATCATCACATATTACTCCCACATATCATCACATACAAATGTCACGTATCATTAGCACTGTCAAAACGGGCCTGCCCGCTCCGGCCCGTCGCAGGCCACTCCAAAGTGGAGCGGGGCGGGCCTGGATATCAAAAGTCTGCGGCCCGCGAAAGATGGCCAACGGGCCAGCCCGCGGGCTGAGCAGTCCAGAAGTGGAAATTTGTAGATTTCATGTACCAAACTGAACAAAGTAAAAAACTTTTGATAAAAAACATTTGATACAAACCATTTCATATATTATTCAAGTTGTATCAAATTAAAGTACAGAACCATTCTAAAGATAACAATACAAATTACAAACCATTCCAAAGTTATACAAATTACAAACCATTAGAAAAATCACATCCATGTCCAAATCAACCCAAAACCATCCAAAGTTCAAATAACCAAACTCCAACAAACCATTCAATCGGGTTCAAATGAAACATAATTAAGTCCAATTCAAGTAATATCCATCTAATATTCTCCACCTTGATCTTCAACTTCAGAAGCAGTTGAACCCACCTTGCTTTCCATATCCTCGCTAGCTGCTAGCTGTCCTTCTTCTTTGTTCTCTTTCTTTATTAATTACCAGTCCTTTTATATATAATGTACTTATGACTAAGTGGTGTGAGGAAGAGTAGAATGGAACAAGAGAGAAATAATATGCTGAGAGGCTGCATAAAATCAGTCTTAATATAGAAGGCACAATTGGCTTCTTCTTTTCCAATATATCCAAAAAGAAAAAAAAAAAAGTCCCTCCATTTCAACTTTGATCTAATCTTCAAAAATATATAGAAGGAGATGTTCTTTACATAAACATTTGGTTTGATATTTTGTCTCAAAATAAACTTTTAAGCATCCAAGTTACAATACCTTTTCAAAATACACAATATATATATTAACCTACTTACTGTTCATTAAGATCATTTAGATATCAACCAAGAAAACAGTAACTTTTCAAAACTAACCATTTGTGGCACATATATTAACCTACTTATCCAACAATACTTGATTCTTCTCATGCATCAGCGAGTAGGAATACAAACAAATTGTAATCTAGATGAGAACAGATCACAAACTAAAATATTCATAAAAAAAATTAAAAAAAATACAAATTAGAAAAGATCACACAATCAATAATCCAAATCAATAATGTCAGATAATCTACAAATTACTATTGAAAATAAGAAGAAGAAAAAAATTACCAAATCAGATAATTGAAAATAAAATTTACTAATTATTAATTAGGGTTTAAAAGATTTGAGAAAATCAAATTAAAAATCAAAAATTACCAAATTCAGAAGAGGAGGATGGTGGTGTGGCTGGTGGACGGGAGGCGGGCGACGCTCAAGAGGATACGGACTGGTGGTGGGCGAAGCTCATTCACGGTGGCGATGGATTAAAAACTGGTGGATGTGATTTAGAATTAGGGTTTAGAAATTGGAGGCTGGGGTTGTGGCCTGTGAGTGGAGATTGGAGGGTGGCGAAGCGGGAGCGGCGTCGGCGATAGAAGGAAGAAGACGGGGTCGCGCTGCACGGGAGTCTGAAATGAAATGGATAGGTAGGGCTTCGATGGTTTCTGAAATTTCTTTCTATTCCTAATAATAATAATAGTCTTATCAATAAAAAAAAAGAAAAAGAAAAACCCGTGGGCCAGCCCGCTCTGGCCCACCAAAACCCGCGGACTTAACGGAGCGGGCCAAATAGGCCCGCGATTAAACGGGCCTGCAGATTCCAGACCCAAGAACGCCCGTTTAAGCGGGCTAATGGGCCGGCCCGTGGGCTTCGGCCCATTTTGACAGTGCCATCATGTTTAAATACCACATATTACTGTCACATATTATTGCTCTTATATCATCACATACAAATTTCACTTATCATCACATATTACTTTCACATATCATCACATATTACTTCCATATAGCATCACATATTATTACTATTTTCATCAAATACAGATTTCTCATATCATTACATATTTGTGAAATATATCATCACACATAGTTACCATATATCATCATCACATATCATTGCATATCAATCACATATTCTTGATAACTTAAAGAAAAAACCACGAACTTGTAATAGAACTATTTTCATGAATGTTTGAAATTGCACCGGAAACTGGAATTGAAACTGAAATATTTGCAGGAACAGGACCAATCGAAGAAATTGCAGCAACAAAAGTTAAAATAAAAAATAAATATTGCATAACCTAATTTGATACAAAAATTAATTAAACTCAAAATAGCTTACAATGTAAGCAATTCTCGTCCATTGTAATCGAAGGAGACCTCGGCTTGTAGAAGATCTAGCGGAATTTTAAAGCAAATTCGATAGGAATTGTCTTTTCAATCGACGAAAAATTCACAGATAATGTGAAACACGAGAGGGTGAATAATTTGGGGATAGAAGTTAGGTAATCGATGTTCAATTCCACAGGGATCGCCGGTATCTGAAGAATTAGTGGTGGGTTATTTTTGGAAAATGAATTGTTCGATGAAACTGCGTTGAAACTAAACTGGTTTTTCAGTTTTTTGGTATATAATGACATTCGGGTGCACCTTCTAAGATTCACCTGAGTGCATCTAATAATTTGCCTGAAGTTAATCACATTACTATTATATATATATATATATATATATATATATATATATATATACGTATATATATATATATAATAGTTTAATACCCGTGTATTACACGGGTTTATCAAAAGATAAATATAAAAAATATTTGCGATAATTACAAATTTTTATGTAAAATGAGAAATTCAAATGATGTATTCTCAACTCTTGCCTTGTACATGTCTATTCGTTAATAATTTATTTACATACTTATAAAAATTCAAAAGAAGTCACATTTTAAACCCGTGCCTAATCTCTACTTATTAATTATTATTACGTTATTTTATATTTTAATGTTTAGAGTAAATTCATTAATAATATTACTTACATACTTTGAAAACATAAACGGATGTCGTACTCTCAACTCGTGTCGCATTGTATCGATGTCTAATTAATATTTAATAATAACGGGAAAACCCGCATAAAACTGAGTTTGAAAAAATATAAAATATACAACACCCGCGTGTTACATGTGAATATGTGATATAAAATATTAAGTTTATAAGACACTGATAATTCTATTGAAAAAATATCGTGCATCTAACTTGTAGTATATATAATATTATTTTAATTTTTTTTATGCGTAAGATACTAATTTGTTCGTACAAATATATAATATATATGTATCAATGCATTATATTTGAATTAGATAAAAAGATTTAGAATATAAATGTAAAATATACAACAACCGCGTGTTACATGTAAATATGTGATATAAAATATTAAATTTATAAGACACTGATAATTTTATTGAAAAAATTGCCGTGAATCTAACTTGTAGTATATGTAATATTATTTTACTTTCTTTTTTTGTTTCTGAGTAAGATACTAATTTGTTCGTGCAAATATATAATATATATGTATCAATGCATTATATTTGAATTAGATAAAAAAATTTAAAAGATATTTAATATTTATTTTTCTAAACGTAATAATTTATTATTAGTATTAGTATTAGTATTAGTATTAATTAGTATTACGTTATCTTTTTTGTTTCACTTTGGTTTTTTTTTTTGTTTGATGTAACAATAGTTTTTCATATTTATTTTTAATATTATTTTCAATTTATTATATTGGGATTAGATAAAAAAAACTTTAAGTTTATATTTTTATATTTATTTCTCTTTTGTAATAACTTTATATAACTCATTTTTTTCTTATATCAATATTTAGAATTATAATAAAATTATTTCAACTTTTATTYTAAATAAAAATTAATTCAACTTATTTATGTTTTTTCTAATTAGATATAGATTTTTTATATTTTTATATTAGAAGAATAAAAGTAAGATATTGAATTGGACAAAATATATTAAAGAAAGTATTATAGTAGGAAAGATGTAATAAAATAAAAATATTGAATTAGGCAAAATATAATATTAGGAAAGTATTAAAGTAGGTAAATATATAAAAAGAAAAAATACTAAATTAGGTTAATATTAGGCTCGGATGACACCGAAGCACCAAATTTTTTTTCCAAAACTAACGAAGAATGGGAAACAGACACATAGGATAGGAGGATTTTGTATTAATATATAGGGGAGATATATTTTTGTCACTAATATGCTAACTATTTATTACTGTTATGTTAAATCGATTGAAACAAATCTGTTACTGTCATGAAAACCGAAAGAAAAAGTAGTAGAGTAGAGTTCCCACGTGCGAGAAATACTCTTGAATGCAGTGACGGACGCAAGATTTTCACCGAGGGGGGCCCAAAAAACATATAAAATTCGAAATTTCTTAACTTAAGTATGTGTAAAATTCGAACTTTCTTAACTTAAGTCAATAATTATTTAACGACAAATATTTGACATTTGACACATGATTTTAATCTACACAATAAAAACATATTTCATTATAATTATCTAACCTTTCATTTTAATTTATGTATGTAATACATTAGAAAATAAGAAATATATGTAAGAAAAATAAAATAAATTAGATACATAAACAAACAACAAATTATTATCATTAATTATAAATATTCAATCAAACTATTAACTATTATGTTCCAATCATTCCTACCAAGTGATAATTGACAAATATAATTGAAAAGGAACTTAAAACAAGCAATTCACGGTATAAAATTTAAATAATTAAATATTGAACTAAATTTACTTTAATCAAGATAAATTTTACTGGTTTAATATGCAAATTTTCAATAAACCCTAGGTTTGTAATGGGGAGGAGATGATTTGAGAATTTGTGAATAAAGAAATGGTGGGACCGCAAGAGAGGAGTTCGTGGAGAAAGAGATTGGGAGTGAGAACGGTAAAGAAGAATAGGGATTTGATTTTCTCTCTATTCTTTTTCTATTTAGCAGGTAAGTATTTTTTTTTCTTTTATTTTTTAAATATAATTGTGAAAAGACATATATACCCTTGACTTTTTTAAAAAATTTAGTGGGCCCGTCCCTGCTTGAATGTACTACCTTCGTACATGGCACACCAAAGTATTTTTAATAATTTACCTTAAAAACATCTTTGGCAAATATTAAGCGATTCGAAGTACAAATCAGTACATCCTTTTAATTAGTGATGAATGAGAATGACGACCTAAGGTCAAAACGACTCACTAACCCAATCTGAAAGCCCAATATGTATCGTCGATTGTGATGATTGTCCACGGGGCCTAGGCCCAATGCGAATAGCGCGCCAAACAAACAAAATAGATGATTTTAGTAAGGACTTCCATAATTAATGTTCATTTTATATGAAAAAGACTTCCAAAAAGTCTAATTTTATGAAGGACAGTTTTTGGGTGATGCTATAAAATTGGTGATAATTAGATTGTGGGGATAAGTAGAAAATAAATAATATTAGATATTAGTGGAGGTGGAAAATAGAAAATAAACAATATTAGATGTTAATGTGTGCGTTATGAAACCAATAAAAAGTTGTATGCTTCTTATGAATAAAAGCTTGTGAAAAGATAAATTGTTTGTATTTAACACGACGCTCAACGTGACACGTTCAATTTAATCTTGTGTCCAGATCTACTATAGAATGTAACCTCTAAAATAAAAAGAAAAACCAACTAATTAAACGGATTGAGAAAATAGTAGTACTTGTTGTAAAACTAAGAAAAGAGATAGGAGAATGAGAGAAAAGAGTGATTAAAAGGTGTGCTTTATTATGAGGACTAGAGTCCATTTTATAGGTACAATATTAGGGTTTAGGGGTAGGAAGGTCATTCACATAATATATAATTATTACAATTATTAATTACAACACTCCCCCTTAAATGACCTTAAAAATGCTGCCTCGTTAAAACCTTGCCAGGAAAACCCAATGGGACAAAATCTGGTCGAAGAAAAAAGAGTACAACCCTACTCCCCTTGAAAATCAAGATCTTTGAGTCGATCCATGCCAATCTTGTGCACCAATCTTCTAAACGATAATTCTGGCAATGCTTTCGTGAATAAGTCCGCCAAGTTGTCATATGAGCGAATTTGCTGGATATCGATATCGCCATTCTTTTGGAAATCTTGTGTAGAAGTTCGAGAGATATATATCTTGTCTTGTCACCTTTTATGTAGTCAAATATGAGTTTTGTCATATACGAAATATTTCTTTTCACACTTATTGTGTTGTTGTATCATTAAAACCTTGTCAGAAAAACCCTGTGGGACAAAAAACTGATCGAAGGAAAAAGAGTACAGTTGCTCCCCATGACTTCAATTGGTAGTAATTCTCGAGTTTATCATTTGTCTGTTTTCAAACTTTGAAATATAATATTATGCAAAGAATGTGACTCATCAAAACCTTCCAAGGAAAAACCCGATGGAAAAAATTCGAGTGAAGGAAAAAGAGTACATTATTCCTTGAATATGATCATAATGTTGCCTCATTAAAAAATCTTACTGTGATAATCCGACAAAACCTCAGTTAAGGGAAAAGAGTGCAATGCATATCTCATCATATTAATGACAATTTTATAAATATGCATCAAGCATATCAAAATCCTTCCAGAATTTCATTTTATTCATGATATTGTTCTATATTGTCGGTTGAATGAAACTTCATGTTTCAATATCATCCACCACATAAAAGAATGCTCTTGAAGCATAAATCTTTATTTGTATATTATTGACAAAATATTTCATATGAATGAACTTCTAGTCAAACATATAGCAATCGATAAGATTGCATATTCAATCTTGGCCAAACAATTATGTCAATAACTTTTAATTAATTCAAAGACACCCTCCTTGCTATCATTGAGCTCATGAGTATAAATATAGTCGACTAATTTTCTTATTGATTCTATGTGATCCAATTATATAGACATAACTTATCGAGATATCTTTGTTCTAAAATTATCATCAGGTACCTGAACCTCTTCAGGGGTTTATAATTTGTTATGTCTGTTTACTCTACTGGATTATAACATTTAGTGAGAAGACCATCACAAATAATTGCTCAATATAGAGGATATTTATTAGAATCAATCGTTACCATGCTTCAAGCATGACATCTTAATCCTCTTGTAGGATTTTATATAACTTTCAAGTTTGAGTCTTTAAACTTGAAAACCATTGATAACCTTATAGTCAGTAATCTAAAATGCAAAATCTCGTTACAAACTTCAGGTTTGTTTTAAACTTTGCGAGTATTATATTTATGCATTCCATATTTCTTTGTTACCATGACATATACATTTCATATGTTTTGTTACCATAACATATGTCTATCCTCCCCCTAATGCTGAGAATATACAATGACTAACAAATTATGAGAAAAATGTATCTTTGTTTGATATGTTCTCAGCATTCGCTATCCATCATAACATGTGGTGGGGCGATTACAAATATCGCACTTGTTTAAGTTTTGATGGAGGCTTCTGAATGTAATCCATAGACAGGGGTTTCACATATATTTTCATATTTGGCATACTTGTGAAATATTCTTTTCACACAGTTACAAAAATTGTTCTCATCAAATGCTATAACAAATATCATAAGGCATATCAATTGCTTTTGCCAACCATAGTCAACAAAATATAAATCATCAATAAATCTTGCAATTAAATTTACTAGAAAATGATTAGTGTATTTATTAGATACATAAGGTACTTTCCTCTCATAACCAATAGAGCAATTATTCTCATAAACTTCTGGTTATGAGATAATAACACATGCAATGTTCTAGTGGGTCCAAATATCTAGAAGTCAACATGGAGGGTGAATGGGCCCAAAAGATCTCACCCCATAATATAAAAATATGAATATTATTGGAACCTAATTCCAATTAAACTGGTAATAATTTAATGGTTAATTTTGTTGAGAACATGTAGCATTAAAAATAAATTGAAGAGTCTTCATACTCTTCATAAATTAATAAACTGGGATGGTCATACCAGTCATGCCAAATCATGATAATACTGAACTTCGGGTTCAAAATAATAAGAATAATTTATAACTCCTTTTGACCTTTATTGAACTTTCGGATCAATATAGGAATATTTGAGTCAGTACTAGTTTATAGTACAAAGTAATTCGATGATAAATTGTCTCGAATTCTTATGAATATTTCAAGTAAAAATCAAACTTCTGGTTGATTTATATTCCAAATTATATCACCACGAGTTTGTAACTCAAGTGGTATCATTAACCCTTTATAATGGTGTTGAAAAGGGTTCAAAAGTTGGACCTCTCATATATTTTTGAGGTTTATCTTTACTTTCTAACTCTGCTCAACTAATTAAAATAATATTCCAAGTCATATCAATTGTATAAGAAATATGCTCTTCGGGGTATTATCAAGTAGTAATCATTGATTTGACGTGTTACTCATTCGTGAGTATACTTGGTCTTTAATATTGCATATGACAAAGTGTCATTTTTCAAAAGCAAGAAGTATTCAATTGAATATTTGACATATATAAATATTTCACTACTTCAGGAGCAATATATCAATATTCTTGAGGAATATAAAATTGGCAAATAAATATATAAATGATTTCCAGGGGATTTTTCAAAAGATAACAAATTGAAGAGGTTCATGTACCTTAATTGGATAGTCTCTTCGTGAAAGATATGTGCCGGTGGCTAGATCCTCAAAACTGTTTGATGAAATTTTGGAAAGCTCTCCTTTATCAAGTGCCCGAAAGAAAATAAAGGTAATCTCATGAAGAGAAATATTTGATCTAGAACTATAATGTCAACAAGACATAAATATTAAAACTTCTTCAGGAATAAGTATCATATATCATAACATGCGATACTTGAAGATCACAATAACTTAATTTAGATTTAAAAAATATTTATATTCTTTAGAAATATTGAATTATGATATAATTTAAGTACAAGTATGAATGATTCTTTTTTAAATAAAAACATATATATTCTTCAGAAATATTGAATTATCACATGAAATACATATATAGTTGTTCTACTTCAGGATATTGAAATACACATGGAATTATATATAGTTGTTCTAATTCACAAGAAACAACTTGAATTGATATAATTAAAACACATGACAAAAAAATAAAAAAGTAAAATAACAATTAAATAAAAAAATTGCTTCTTCAAGAGCAATTATAGATCCCATATTAACTATGGTTGTAACGAGCAATTGTAGATCTCATAGTATTTTTCAAGAATACATATTATTCAAATAGACTATATTGATATATGGTTGTAATTCTCCACAAACTACAATAATATATCGACGAGCAATTGTTGATCTCATAGTATTCTTCAAGAATACATAATATTCAAATAGAATATATTGATATATGGGTGTATTTTTCCACAAACTACAATAGTATATCGACAAGCAATTATAGATCTCACAGTATTATTGAGGAATACATAATATTCAAAGAATATATTGGGATATAGTTGTATTTCTCCACAAACTACAAGATTATATCAACGGTGGAATAAATCGATTTCTCATAGCATTTCTTCAGGAAACAACTTTAGATCTGTTACCTTTTGGTAATGACAGAAATAAATAAAACCGTTCTTCACCGTTCAAAATCAATCATTATATGTCTTAAATAATATATACAAATGTCAACTTGATCCAACGGTTAGATTGTGTGAAATCGTCTTTTGAGAAAAATATGCACCGACGATTCTATGAACAAAAAAATATTTTGTTCAAAATTCATTATTGAACTATATATGGATCAAAATAAGATCTCCACCGTTCAGATTGTAATTCGATAAGTCTTGAACAGATTGTAAAAATTTGAAAGCGATCCAACGTTTAAAACTTCATAAATCGGTTCTGCAAATTTTCTGCACAGAGAATTATCACACAGAAAATTTTCTATTATTTTGATTTATGAAGGTTTGGTTTTGAAAGCAATTATTCTTCGATCAATCTCAATTGGTTAGAGATTCGTACTGATAACGTGTTGTAAAACTAAGAAAAGTGAGAGGAGAATGAGAGAAGAGAGTGATCAAAAGGTGTGCTTTATTATGAGGACTAGAGTCCATTATATATGTACAAGATTGGGGATTAGGGGTAGGAAGGTCATTCACATAACATATAATTATTACAATCACCCCTATATATTAATGCAAATCCTCCTAACCTATGTGTCTGCTTCGTATGTTTCGTTTGACAAATAAAAAACTCTGGTGCTTCGTTTGCTTATGTGTCATCCGAGCCTAATATTTACCTAATTTAATTATTTTCTTTTTAATGTATCTTACCTAATTTAATTCTTTTATTATATATTTTCTTGTTCAATACTTTCCTTTGATTCTCCTAATATAAAATATAAATAAGTCATATATAATTAGTAGATAAGATCTAAATTAGTTATTTTAATTAAAAGATAAACTACATATGAAATAATTTTAATTACAAAAAAATATTATTATGAAAATAATTAAATAAGTTTATTGATAATATAATTTAAAATAATCTTATTTTAGGAGTTTCAAATATTTTATATAGGTAAAACATGAGTTATTTACAATAATTTAAATATGAAACTAAATATTAGTAATGTATTCAATCTAAACATAAAATAATTACTAATAATTGATAAATATTGATTAGACACAATTAAAATGCGACACAGGTTGAGAGTATGACATATTTTGAATATCTCAAAATATGTAACTAATAACTATTAACGAGTTTATTCTAAATATTACTATATAAAATTATTTAATAATAGTTAAGAAAATAGATATTAGACACGTGTTTGGAATGTGATGTCTTTTGAATTTTTATAAGTATGTAACTAAATTACTAATGAATTTGATTTAAACATAAAATAAAAATTAATTAATATTTATAATAATTAATAAATAGATTAGACATGTACAAGGCACATGTTAAGAATACATTATTTTAATTTTTTATTTTATATTTAAAATTCAGTAATTATCACAAATATTTTTTATATTTATCTTTTGATAAGTCCCGTGTAATATACGGGTGCTAAACAAGTATATATATTAATGCAAAATCATCTTAATCTATGTGTCTACTTCGTATGTTTCGTTTGGATAATAAAAGATTACAGTGCTTCAGTTGCTTATGTATCATTCGAACTTAATATATACCTAATTTAATATTTTTCATTTATTGTATCTTGCCTAATTGGGTATTTTCTTTTATTATATTTAGCCTAACTTAATAGTTTGTTTTATTATATTTTGTCTAATTCAATAATTTTCTTTTATACTCCTAATATAAAAATATAAATAATTTATATATAATTAGTAGAAGAAAATATAAATTAACTATTTAATTAAAAGACAAATTACATATGAAGTAATTTTAACTAGAAAAAACTTATTTTTGAGAATAATTAAATAAATTGTACTTATAATAAAAGTTGAAATAATTTATTCTTGAATATTTAGGTAAATTATGATATATTTGCAATAATTGGAGTATGTAACTAAATATCAGTGATGAATTCAATCTAAATATAAAATAAATATATATAATAATAATAATTGATTATATTTATAGATAATTGCACAATGCGGGAAGGCTCGAGAATATGAAACCTTTTGAAATTTTCAAAGTACGTAATTATAATTATTAATAAAGTTAATCTAATCATAAAAATATAAAATGGGTTAATAATAATTAATTAATATAGATTAAAGATGGGTTGGGGTGTGACATCTTTTGAATTTTTATAAGTATATAAATATAATTATTAATGAATTTAATCTAAACATTAAAATATAATATAAATTAATAATTATAATAATTAATAAATTGAACAGAGAACGGGTTGAAAACACATACTTTCAATTTTTTAATTTAAATTTAAAACTTTGTAGTTTTCACAAATATTTTTTATATTTAATTTTGTATAAATCCCGTGAATACACAAGTGTTAAACTAGTATATATATATATATATATATATACTAGTATGAAAACCCGCGTATTACGCGGGCATATCGTGTAATTACACAAATGATAATAAGATTTATCAATTAATAAATACGAATAAAGCAAGTAAATAAATTGTACGAAAAATAAGATTTATTTCTCATTTTAAATTCTGCAAGACTTCCTTATAATACATTACATGTCTTATTGACAATGATGCCATCTTCGTTGCAGCAAAGAATCTTCAACCCTTTACGACTCTTAACTCGAGATATCGCAACATAAAGCTGACCGTGACTGAAAATTGGTATTGACAAATATAACCCAACATTGGAAAGAGTTTGCCCCTAACTCTTGTTTATAGTCATTGCGAAACATATACTGAGTTGAAATTGTCTTCTTTGGAATTTGAAAGGCACCCTACTATCCGAGGGACTCAATGTCATTCGTGGAATATATAATTTGGTCCCAATATTGTTGCCTGATAGAATCCTTACTTCAATAATACGATCTCCAAGTTGTGTGACAACCAACCTCGTACCATTACATAAACCTGCTGCTTGGTCCAAATAAAAACACAGAAATAATATTCTTATTAAATTATTCACAAATAATATTATTATTCTAAGAAATTGTACAAAAACAATATGAGTATTTAATGTAATTAATATTATTTCATTTTATTGATCTATATCGTACAGTATGTGAAGGCTCACATATGAACTAAAGTTGAGTTATTATAATGTTAGTATTGATTAAATGTAATTTCCGTAAATTTTAATTATAACAACATACTAATAAAATGAAATAATATTAATTACAATAAGTACACCCAAATAAAATCAATAATCACAAAGTTAAAAGTGAAGAATAGTTACCTTGTGATTCTTCATTTCTTTTGTTATCCATTATTGTAAATTCTTGTAAATTTTGAAAATATAATTAAGACCGAAATACTATGTCGTTCTAAGAATATATATGCAGTTTAACCCTATGAGGATTGTAATTTTTTGATTTTATGAATTAGTATATATTTGGTATGAATATTTTGGTTTCTCTTTTGTTCACACAAATTCATATGAAGTCAAAATACACTTAAAAATATTTCTCAAAAATATATATAAATTACAATTCCAACAAACCAACTAAATCAACCCAAACATTACCCTCATTTCTTGAGGCGATCTGCCCACTTCACCCATTGCCTTTACAGATATGATATCAACATATTTATAAAATATTTTAGATGAATTGATGTCAAGCTAAACCGTGGGACCATTGTGCAGAATGCCAACTTTTCTGGTTGTTCAAAGAATTTAACTATTCGATCGGAAAAAGAATTTATATTGTGTTTTGGAGTCGAAATGAGGGTGGTAGTTATTTATAGTGATAATATTTATGTGTTTTTATTTATTATAATTTTTTTTTATTTTACTCGACCTTTACAGACTAAAATGAAAGCATTTTCGGTTATAATGAGAATTAAATATTGTAAATTTGTATTATGATTTTTTTTCAACATGCTATCAAGCGACTTTTAGAAATAAGTCATAAAAAAAATAGTAATAAATTTTACGAAAATTAAAAGATTTCTAATTGAAATTACAAAAGTGTACCAAATTCTGTCAATATTAATAAATCACACCAAAATAATACACATGATCATTCATAATATATATATATACATATATATATATAACTCATACCAAAATTAAAATGAATAAATTTGAATTTGATTAGAACAAACATTGAATTACAGCCAAATTGATTTGAATTTAATTTTTTTAAAGAAATAAGCATTTTTAATAGTTTCACAAGTTTATTAACTGGATTTAAGATTTATTATTATTATTATTAACTTCATATTTAAAACTTAAGATTTAAAAAAGTGTATATTGTAAAATGCTAAACGAAGTTAAGTAAAAAAGTAACGATATATCCATAACTATCAATTAAAAATATAAATAATTTATATATAGTTAGTAGAAGAAAATATAAATTAATTATTTAATTAAAAGACAAATTACATATAAAGTAATTTTAACTAGAAAAAACTTATTTTTGAAAATAATTAAATAAATTGTACTTATAATAAAAGTTGAAATAATTTATTCTTGAAATTTTAAATATTCTATTTAGGTAAATTATGATATATTTGCAATAATTGGAGTATGTAACTAAATATCAGTGATAAATTCAATCTAAATATAAAATAAATATATATATAATAATAATTGATTATATTTATAGATAATTGCACAATGCGGGAAGGCTCGAGAATATGAAACCTTTTGAAATTTTCAAAGTACGTAATTATAA
>BMAC01000070.1:968199-982455 GCA_014905375.1 Phtheirospermum japonicum
TCGGGAGAGTGAATCAGACCGCCAGACTGACCGGCGGAGTGGATCTGATAGCATATTTGAAGATGAGCGGCAGAGTATTTCTGGTGAAAAAAAAAAAAGATGGACAGAGATTCTTAATTTGTGTTGTGTGTGACCGGATAAACGTCAGAGCAGCGACGTTTAACGGTGGCTAAATTTCATGATTCAGAGGGTTTTGGTTTCAACAGAACGGCAGAGGTGCTAGGGTTTGTGGGGGATGGAGAGGGTAGGGTTTGGGAGGACGGAGAGAAGAAGGGCTGGAGAGGGGACGAAATGAACCAATTTTTTAGGTTTTAACTATTTATATTAGGGTTAGGTTGGTGAGGATAGATTAAGACCGTCGGATGAGGTGTGAAATTTGTGGACCGTCCGATTTCACCCGAATTTAAATGGGTAGGTTTCTGAAATGGGTTAGGACTTTTATTTTGGGCCGAATTAATTCTATTATTATTAATAGATTGGGCTTTTAAGATTTTTTTTTGTACTTGTTATTTAAAATTAAAAAAATTAAATTATTATCTATAGAAATAAATTTAATTTATATTTATATAGAGTYTAAAATTTGTATTGTCTATGTATTTTCTTTTTTTTTTTGTTTATTTTCTTCGAATTAGTTACTATTTTAATTATTAATCCAATAACTTTATATTATATATTTATTACATTAAATTATGAGTATTTATTTTATATTTTTAAAAATCAATACAAATAAATTTATTTTTATGATTGATTATCAATTGAAGACCTATTATCTATAGAAAGCTAAAAATTTTGTATGTGTATGTATATATATAGTTTATTAATTTTGAATTGATGTAAGATATTAGAATAATAATTTTGGATATTTTCTTATGAGTTTTTATATAATTTGGAGTTGAAATAAGGCATTAGAATAATAATTTTTTTCATTTTTTAGGTATATAAATAGAGCATGTATGTATATGTGTATTTATGTATATACTTTATTAATTCTGAACTGTAAAAGGATATTAGAATAATATTTTATTATAATGTTATGTTAATTTAATTGCACTATTATGTAAGAATATTAGGCTTATGGGAATTAAATATGGACTCAAATCAAATTGTAGCTTGGGTTGGATCTAATCATTTAAAATGTATTGAATTATTAATTAAAGTCTATAAAATATTTATAAATTAATTATATTTATTTTAAGTTTATAAAGATTTTAAAATTATATTATGATGTCTTTAAATAAATTCTAATGATAGTCTTTAAATTAAATTAATTATGCATTAATGTATATAATGTATTTATTTCAATATTTAATTTTGAATTCCATTGCACGTAGATTAATTAATTTTGTTTGTAGATTTGATTATCTATTATCTATTATGATATAAGATATTTTATCATATGTGTTTAATTTAAGTACTATATATGGTATAGTATACATTTGATTTATTTTATATCATAATTCATTACCGTAATTAATTTAATTTAGTTTTCTAATTTTAATAGTAATAAATTTATTTCGGATTGTTTGTGATTTTAAAGATTTATTACGATATTAATCTGATTATTTTACTTATACTGTGTTATTATTCAATGACATTTGAATTTGGTTTTTCGTTGTAATTGTTTAGATTTAAGTAGGTGATTAAATATTTACTAAATCACATATATATTTATATATATGTAATTTATGGGATGTTAATATGTTATTATTGAATGAATTGTTAATATGATTTAGTTGTAAATTTGTAGTTTTAATTAGGTGATTAACCGGTGCAAAGGCGGGCGAAAAAGTGTTGCTTCCCCGAATGAGTCTAACGCCTTCCAACGTTAGGATATCTTTCAAGTTTCAAAGAAGGTAATTTCTACTCATGATTTCATATGCGATGACGATAAATAAGAGTCAGGAGGGTCTATCGCTCTCGAACGTTGGCCTTTATTTGAAGAATCTCGTGTTCAGTCATGGTCAGTTATATGTTGTCGTGTCGCGTGTCACCCATCGAAAGGGACTGAAGATATTAGTTTGTGGTGATGAAGGTTTGGGATCGAACATGACCAATAATGTGGTGTATGAAGAAGTATTCACCAACGTATGATCTTAACGTTCATGTATGTAGTGTGGATTCGATCTATAATTTATCAAGTGTGGATTTTTTAGTTATTTCTCTCAAATCTACCTCTCTGTTTATTTATATCTTCACATAATAAATAATAATAATAATAATAATAATACAATTTGCATTTTTATATTTAACTCTTTGCCCCGTGCATTGCATGAGCCTAAAAAAAAAAATAGTTATTAATTAGAACAGTAAGAATAAATTTTTCATAATAAATTCATTTAGCTATATTTTTTTTGAGGAAAAACGAGCTAATTTAATTTTGCTATACTATGCATTATATATTGCCAAATACCAAAAAATATGTGGTGGCGTTTAACTAACTACACCCTTTTTTAAGTTTCTCCATTTATTTGACAGCTTGTTCAGATTTCAGAAATGATGTTGAAATATAAAATGTCAGTAATATGTAGCAATGGTTATAGGTTGGTTGAGTGTCCCCTTCCAATAAAACATTTAAAACTGACGTGACCTAGTGAAGGAAATAAATTGAAATATTATTATTTTTTAAAACAAAAATGTATTGGTAAAACAATATGCTGGAAGAACCATTTTTTATTTCCTACATTTGCTTATCCGTTTCAAATTGTATAGTTCAACTACATTTATTTTGTATAATTATCGGTGGACTCTAAATAATATTACTTGTCTTTATATTTGTTCCACTCATACACAATAAATAAAATTTGTACAACATTCTATTCAAAATATTTATGCTACATTTTATTATTATTTGTGGGCATGATAAGAATTACTAGAAGTACAATGAGAGCAAGAAATTAAGTATATTTATCAATTATTACTAAAATGTTATTTATTGATATGCACCATACATTCCATTAGACGTTGATAATACTTTTTCCCCATAATCACTCATTATTTACGTGATTGAACTGGAACAGAACATTATAATCACATTGCAGAGATTTTGACCATCACATAGGATTTTGAAATTGTACTTTTGAATGTGTCATCTATCAAGTTGCGTGATAAATTATTATATTTATTTTTTAATACTCATTAATCATGCTATGACTTTTCTTTTCTTTTCTCTCCTTTTACTATGGAGCAATTCACATTTACTAACCTTTTATTTTCTTTCAGAAGTACATTCCTAAAAATAGGGATGGTAATAGGGTGGGGTCCAGGTACGCCTGTCTATTCTCCCGTCCCCGCATAAAAAAGTTATCTCTATTTTTATTTCGTCCCCTTTCAAATTAAGTGGGTATTCTCGTCCTCGTCCCTTTGGATATATTAATTGTCATTGCCCTTATCCGCAATACCCAATTACCCATTCCCTCTCGTATATTCAGTTTGTACCCATTTATATCCGACAACATATTATTACTTTACAAATTTTAAAGAAAAATTTACGAAACTTAATTTTTAGGTTTAAATAAATAAATAAAAGATTATAAGAAAGTTCAAATAATATGACAAACATTAAAAATAGTTCAAAATATAAAAAATTAATATTCAAGTAATAATATATGAAACGGGTCTCAAATGGGGATGAGTACCTGCCGATACCCGGGGGTGGGGACATTATCCTCATCCCTGTACTCACTCCCGCAAAAATTTACAGTTCCATACTCGCTTCCATCCCCAATTTCGTTTAAAGCGGGTAATCCTCATTCCTATCGGGTCAGGGGCAGACGAATCCCCATTTTAATCGGGTTTATTGCATCCTAATTTCTAACCTTAGTATGCATATATAAAGTATAAACTCGTACTTGACATTAATGCAATAGACAAATTATATGTGTTACGATACATAGCTTATTTTGAGTCACAATAATTCAAAGTTAAATCTCTTATCTAGTGACGCGTATGAATGACTCAATCTTAAATTTTCTTGAGCTCGGCGTGAATAAACTTACTCTGCTCAATTAAAAATGAACCTATTTGCCATTAAAACTATAATTCGATGAATAAGTTATATCTGTCCCAATTATACAAATCATTTTAGTTTTGCACATATATTTAGAAGTATTATTTGAAAAGTACCTCATATACTTTTCAATTTCATTCTTTCTATTACACTTGATCATTTCACAAAAACTAATAAAGATGATTGATATTATAATTATAAATATCAAATAATCATAATATTCTTTTATTTAGAAGAATTGAAAGTGTGAAATAATAAAAATAAGAGTAAAATTAATAGTAACATTTAAAGTATTATTGAAAAAGCAAAAAATATCAATAATTCTCTATTGCAAATGTAATTCCAACAAATAGAATGAGACACGAAAATTTTTAAATTGTGACAAATAGAACTGGACTAAGAGAGTAAACTTCTATAATATTCTTATTTACTGATTATTGGGTTTTATATAATATTTAAATGTAGTATTTAATATAGAAGTACATTTGTCAATGAATAGGAATTTTAATAATAAACTGAAAATTGCACTATATATTTAAAATGTCTCCAGTAATGATTTATATTTGGGATTGAGGGCCTAGGAAAAAAAGTTTTAGGTATTCAATTATAAATTGGAAATTTTTTGATTACTTAACTTGTTTTCTCTTATCCCCAGTCACACGGCAAAAATGTGTATGTATCATAGTTTTGAAATCAAATTGTGTTTTTAGGTGAAATAAGGGAGGGTTGTGTATTTTTCGCAGGCTACCTGCGAAATCATGTTTTTTTATTTTTTATTTATGATTTCGTACGCTACACATGCGAAACCTATTTTTATTAAAAAAAATTATTTTGATTTCGCAGGATTAGCCTGCGAAACCCATTTATATATATATATATATATATATATATATATATATATATATGTGTGTGTGTGTGTGTGTGTGTGTGTGTGTGTGTGGAAATCGCACCCTTGGGTGCGAAATTGATTTTAAATAAATAAATAAAATATAGAAATCACACTCTTAGGGTGTAAAATTGATTTTTTTTTTTAAATAAAAACCTAGAAATCGCACCTTCAGGGTGCGAAATTGAATAAAAAAAAATCAATATGTTGTCATTGAAGAATCTTGACCGAATAAGCCATTTGCAAAATGCCAAAACCAATTCATCCAAACAATCTGCAAAATGCCAAAATCAATTAATCCAAACAAAAGAATCGTTACATGCAAAGGTCATATCAATCTATTTTAGTTTTTATATCATTCTTCATTCATTTCAGTCTTACGCAAACAACACTCCACATTCAAAGAAAAAAAAATTCTCTCCATCTTCAAGAATTTTTTTTCTCTCCATCTCCAAGAAAAAATTTCTCTCTAGCTTCATTTTCTCTCCCGTCTAATTTCCTGTTTACACTTCATAACCAATTGTTCAAGGTAATATAATATGTTAATCTTTTAAAATAAAATTTATGTTTATTTAATTTATTATTTATAAAATAAAATTTATGCTTAGTTAATTTGTTATTTACGAATTATTTTTAGGTAATTAAATTGTTGTTTGTATTAGTTTAGAAATATTTATGTATGCATACGTAGTAAAAGACTCCTGTACAATTTTTTATAACCAGTCAAATTCTTCTTTATAAATTGTTGGTGTATCATGACTATTTCTTTTTTCCTTTATAAATTATTGATGTTAACATGTCTATTTATTTTTTATATTTATGCATGCCACATAAATTATTTTTGAAATGCTTAATTATATTTGATGACTTTTTAGAAATTATTGTTTACCTTTTATAGATTATTTCTTCAATTTTTGTTTACCACCAGCTTTAAGTTAGCCTCCAGTTTTGAATAATGGATAGAACCCTAGATATGCATAAATAAGACCTAGTGTCCACTTAATCAAATAATGGACAACTCTTATATATTGTTTATATTAATTAAATTTTAGAAAATGACAAAATCCACTTAATCAAATAATGGACAACTCTTATATAATGTTTATAATTTTAATTAACTTTTAGAAAATGACAAAACCCAAGATATGCATAAATAAGATAAATAAGTCGGCCTCCCTTTCTAAATAACAGACCAAACTTATATATTGTTTATAAAATTTAATTATTAAAAATTTTAGAATATTACTAAAAAATTTATGTCAGAATATTAAAAATTGATTATAGAATATTACTAAAAAAATTAGAATCACAATCGTAATTAAAGGTAATTGAAAAAAATAAAATTACCAAAATAGTTTAAAAATAACTATAATATTTAAAAAATTTAAAAAACCCGCACATATTGTAAGAATACTATAATATTAAAATATTAAAATAAAAATCGGATCATAAAGATATAGAAAAAAACATTAAAATCAAAAATTGCACGCATATTGTAATTTTTGATAATTTAAAAAAATTAAAAAATGCACATATTTTAAATAATATTTTTAAAATTAAAAAAATCGACATATTAAATATAGAAAAAATAATATCAAAAATTGCACACATATTTTGCGACGCAAAAAAAAAAAAAAAAGTAAATTACAAATTTTGAATAATTAAAATTAAAAATCGATGTTTGCCATTTTCTAAAAATATTAAAATACCAAAAATTAAAAGTAAAATTAAAATATAAAAAATTAAATTTAAATATCTAGAAATGGTTACAAAGTGATAAAATATAAAAATTATAGAAGTGATAAATCGTGAATTCTAATATTTAGTGATGTGCTTAATTTTTAGGATATATAGACAATGTTGAATTCAAATCTGATCACCCTAGTCGTGTATTTTGGCGGCCAAGTTGTGTAAAATGGTTACGAATTGAGGTATGACCGCCAGACAATTGCTTCTAGAACGATTTCTCGTCACACAAATTTTGAGAAGTTGATCGATATTTTATTTACAATTACGAAGAGTAATGTAAACGAAGTAGTTTTAAAAGTGTCCGCTAAGTTATGTTATAATAAAGCATGTGGTATTGTTTCACTTGCTAATGAGCAAGATTTATGGGGATTCTTAGATCCATCCTTAGGCCTAAACTTTCTTGAGCCGTATGCCGAATCTGAGCCTCGAGTTGGAAATGTCAACACATTTTCCTCGATAGATCATGATTATTATCAATATGCCGAGCTTCTACGGGAAGAAAATGTGTCTAATATACCTATATGCACACAAGATTTTTCAAATGTCATTAATCAGGAGCATGACATAAATACTTGGGGATCGAGTCATGATAATGTCGCAGAGAATGATGTGGGAATAGATGATACACACGTGTCCGATCATTCTGGCCCATACTCGCCGCTTAGTTCTGAACCCGATGAGTTGGGAAGAGATACTAACTCTGACAATAATGGTGACGATGATGATCATGATGATGGTGTTGATGCGCATGTCGAGTTTGACGATCGTGAAGCTGCCCAACATTTGTGCATCTTATTGCAATAAATCCCAGATCGATTGGAAATTTTCGAATGAGTCGTGAAATTTCATTTTTTGATTCAAGCTACTCAGATGTACCAATTGACTCAGTTGGGGCTCCTAAGCCCTTGAATATGTACGATTTTCAAGAAGGTGTCCTGACTAAGGGAATGCTTTTTAGGGACCAAAAACATTTGAAGAGTGCGGTGAAAGACTATCATGCAAAATGGGTGAAACGTATGTTTAGAGTGGTGGAAAGCTCACCAAAAGTGTGGAGAGTTGTGTGTAAGTCGAGTTTTCCAGGTGTGTCTTCTCAACAGTGCAATTGGTTTTTGAGGGCGAATTACAACAAAAGACGTGCTATGTGGAAGAGCACCAAATTAGGGCCTTCTCATGAATGCCAGATACATCCAACTGATTTAGGTCAAAGAAATCTGGATAGAGATTTTATTGCTGACACTCTTGTGGGCATGGTGCAGTGCGATCCACATCGGGTTAAGTTGGTCCAACAAATGATAAAGGAGAGATACGGTGATGGTAGACCGACATGCGACGAATATGATGATTGTTACTATCGCATCACCCGACGTAGGATTACTCCATATAATTACCGCGCGACAAATGGGTACCAGCCTGTGGATAGTGCAGCCCGAAATGCTATGGTACATTTGGTCATATTAAATTTTCAATGTTTTCAAATATGCAATTCGAGAGATTATTTAATGGTAGTTTTATTAATTTCAGGTTACCTGTTTTGATCATTTGTGGACCACTGTTCGGGATGTTAGCCTTGATGATCAAGATTCTATTGATCGCCTACGACATGTGTTTATGAAAGAATCCACAGAAATGCGACAGCTCTTGCAATTGCCTCCGCTACCACCTTTCCCGGCTTCTTGCGAGACTGTTCCAGAACAGCCTTCAACTTCTAGAGGTGGCAGAAGGCAGAAATCACATACACGCACAACTTAAATGCCTCCCCCTTCCTCATATGCCGCGGGTGCCACCACGTCCACGCATCAATATTATCCAGGTTATATAGTTCTCAATACTTTGATGAAAATCAGTAGAGACAAACATACATACTTATTAATATTATTCAATCAAATTTAAGGGCCATCAACTTCGACCTACCCACCGCCCTTCGTTGTGTCCAGCACTCCAGGATACTATACGCCTTTCATGGGGCAGCCAGCTGAGTACAGCTCATTTACTGGATTACTCCAATCTGGTATGAATTTGGGGTATCCGATAGCTTTACAAGAGCACATAGGTGGTTTTGAACGTCCCAATGTACAAACATCTATTTCCCTCATACCATTTCCTAAGTGGGTTTAGGGGAAGTTATCGAGATGTGCAATCGAGTAATTCCGATACAACTGGCTCCCCACAAGGACATCCCTACTACCTCCGTGCAAGTACAGATATTTAGGCACCGAGGTGTGGCACAGGAGGACATCTTCGACACTAATTTAATAATGTTGTATTAATACTACCTGCACATTATCCAGATTGGTTACGTATGTAATTTAACTATTTTTATATTGTGTAATTTTTTTTAAGTGTGTTGAAGTTTCTTAGTGCGTGGTTTACTTTTAAGTTTCTATCATTTAGTAGTTATCAACTATATAAAACAAACAAACAACCATAACAACATAAAATTACAATCTTCCAATAAGTGGCAGAGGTGACTGGGCGAGATAAAGAAAATCACACCATAAAATATTACACAATGGCACGATAGAGTAGTTGGCAAAGCTGCATTTCAATGATGTGTGTGTGGACAACACTTTTTAATGTTCTGTGACATAGTGTACCGGATGACAAGACAACCCAATTCATAAAAATACGGGTTGTTAAATTATTCAAATGAGTAGACAACACAATAACACAGAAAGAGTAGCTGACAAAGCTGAATTTCATTTATGTGTGTGTGGACAACACTTTTCAGTATTCTGTGACATAGTGATGACAAGACAACACAATTCATAAAAATACGCGATGTGAAATTATTAAAGTGAGTAGACAATACAATAGCACAGATAGAGTAGCTGGCAAAGCTGCATTTCATTTATGTGTGTGTGGACAACACTTTTCAGTATTCTGTGACATAGTGATGAAAAGACAACACAATTCATAAAAATACGAGATGTGAAATTATTAAAGTGACTAGACAACACAATAGCACAGATAGAGTAGCTGGCAAAGCTGCATTTCATTTATATGTGTGTTGACGACACAATGACACATAACACGTATTACGCATCTATATATATGTACCCAATGAAAAAACTACCCACCCATAAATATAAACCATACCAGCTAATAATGGTTAACTTCGACGAAAATCATCCAAATGTCTTAAGAATAAACAATAATTACTATGATCCTGCAATCACTCCATGGACCATGGAGATGAAGAAAGTCATTCTGAAATTTTTCATCTCCCAAAAAGAAAGTGTTGAAAGAGGCGCAAAAAAAGCATATAGGATCTTCAGTGTTCCGCAGGTAAAAATTATACTCGAGCGTTGTTTCATGTTTTCACCCACTATTCCAGAAATTTACGACCGGATTGAAGAAATGGAGATAAGGTACGGTTGGTGGAAGGCAAGACTTTTTGAGGATGGTGTTTTTTTGGATGAAGAACGTGGTATGATCTGTATTGATACCACTATCAATAACAATGTCTCTCCAGCATATGTAAAGTCCACACATCTGTCTATAAATAATTATGTGGTTTGTGTTGGTTTTATTTAAATTACTAACTTTTTTTAATATAGGAATATGGTGATGATGAATCACGCATATATTATTTGTATGACATGCCACCATTGTGGAAGGAGATGGAAGCAACGTTCAGTTGATGCATCTCAATGTGTTGCTACTAAATTACGTAATAAAATGGGATTAGAATGACCATAGTTTGAGTATGCAACTATGTGCTACGTTTAATTTATAATGTTTGTTGTATTTTATTTAATCATATCTGTAATCTTTTTTTTTTCACTTATTTAATATTTATCCAACTTTGCCGGTGACAAGACTACACATTGATCAATAGATTTTTCAACTTTCTATGTGAGAATACTACACATTAAGCATATGAACTGAAAACTGAAGTAATGAATTTTATCTACGTCAGAAAAACAATAAGTGCACATCATAATAATGCCTTAAAATTATAAGAAAATCTATTTCAAATTAAAATAAAATAAAATTAATATAACAATTACAATAATTTGATATTAGATGTGTGATCACATTCGTAATGACGAATTTCCCTTGAGATTGTGGTATTGACAAATACAATTTAAATAGTTTTTATTGAATACTCAACCCATCAAATCGAATAAAGGTTCTCCATATTTTAGATATGCAGCAGTAAACTCAGAATCGCCTGCCACGTCATTCAAAAAAGCCATTCAGGCACTTGCAATGTGTTGGTCTCATGGTCCCAAGCACAATGCTTATTTCCCAACATCATATGAAAATGCCTGTAACGTTTTTCCAAAAGTTGAACTCGAGCAGTTAGGTCGTCCATTGTAAAGTCTTTCCCGAACGCAACATTGATTTTGTCCAACAAAATCCATGTGATATTGTTGCGTAATCCTCTTCTAGGATCGTAGACACCATTGAGCTTACTCTCACGGAGGTCGTCAACCAGCTTAGTATCCATATGGATGCTCCACTCGGTTAAATTTGTATCGTAAAAAAAGAAAATCTTCTTCGAAATTAAAGTATGTTACATTGTTAGGCTGATTGGAACTAATTTTTTCTTTTTCTTGTGGGAATACCTAGATGGTGGAGAAAACCAAAGGTGTAAGTGAATTGTTTTAAAAATCTAGTCCAATATTCAAAGTTTATACATGATTCATTCTGAAAAATCCAAACTAACACATCAATACTTCCACTCAATTACCATAAATAAGGAATACAGGTTACATTAAAAGTCATACAACTACGTTCATTCAAACTTGATCAAAACAAGAAAATATACAAAAAATTGAAAAACACATAAAAGAGAAAAAAGAAAAGGAAAGAAAAAAAAAATTAAAAAACCATAAAAAGTGATTCATTTAAGCATCCAAAAACCCGTTCTAAGTTCGTGCGCCGGTAGTTTTGCAATTTCTTCAAATCTTACTCTCTAAAAATTTTAAATTGAGAACCAACATTGAACTTAATACGGGCAAATGGATCCATCAAATGATTTTTTACTCTTGACTTGGTTCGCCATGGGTAAGTAGAAGGTGGGGATTTTGTTAATTGGAAAATATTATTTCCCAACTTATGACTCATTCCTACAATGTCGGATCTCCCAATGTTCTTTTTCCAGTCTTCAATTAACCCTTTCATCAAAATAGAACCATTTGACTTCCTACCCTTACATCGTATCTCACATAGCAAATGTATGCCTCTTTCATGATAATCTTTGTCTAAAGTACTTAACCAATCAACTGCTCGTGTTAAGTGTTTATGATCAATATTTTTAAGGCAATTATAGGCTTTTAAATAAAGCATGTGGACCCACATTTTGAGCATTGCCAAATAGTGTTCATGTATTGAATGATTTGGTTTCATCTTGTACAAAAGAAAGTCATCATAAAACTTTTGAGCTCCACTAATTTCTGCCATGGTAATGATACGACGACGACAAGGATCATCCTTAAAATATGAAAAATTTACAAAGCAAAGAAGTTAAGTTTGTAATAAAATGAATACATAATATAACCTATCAAATTTAAGTTTATATTACATGAACATATAATATTATTTATCCAATTTAATAATTATTTCATTTAATAGTAAATGGGATATAACAATTATGTATGTATATATAATCATATCTTGGATTTTGTCTATTATTTAGAAATTGAGGATGATTTCAAGCAAGTTGGATATATCTAATGCAAGAATAAATATAAAAATCAATTTTACAAATATAAATAACAGTTTAACAAATAATTTGTAAAGAATCATTTAATGGGATGCATAAACATAAACAACAGTTAAAAAAACTTCTCATAAACGAGATACTATACATGTTACACCAACAATTTATAAAGAACAATTTAACTAGTTATCAAAAAAATTATAAATAACAATTTAACTAAATAATAATTTAACTAGTCATAAATTATATTTTAAAACTAAAATAAGAAAATATGCCACTATTAATTTAAATATGAAAGATTGAAATAAATAAACATTACCTTGAATAATTTCTCGAATTAAAATGGGGAGCAAAGCAAATCCAAATTTCTTTAGTGCAAGAGAAAATGGATAAAATTTTTTTTGAAGCTGGATTGATCTAATGAATGAATGAATTGCAACAATAAATAGAGAACCAATGCATGATTTGAAATACTGTTACGTGAAAGACGTTTGCATGCCGATACACACACAGCTGATTCATGCAATTGTCACATGTTACATGAAAGACATTTGCATGCTGGTACGGTACACGAAGCTGATACAAATGACCAGAGATTCTCGGATTCACGCAGTCAACAATATTCTTTTCCTTCGAAAACAAAAAAATCTTTTTTTTTAAATTTGAGTTTCGCAGCTTAAATCTGCGAAACCATATATAATTTAAAAAAAAAAAAAATTCAATTTCGCACCCTGAAGGTGCGATTTCTAGGTTTTTATTATTTAAAAAAAAAATCAATTTCGTACCCTAAGGGTGCGATTTCTATATATATGTATATATTTTTGTTTTTAAAATGGGTTTCGCATGCTAATTCTGCGAAATCAAAATAATTTTTGTTTTTTTTAATAAAAATAGGTTTCGCAGGTTTAGTATGCGAAACCATAAAAAAATAAAAATAAAAAAACATAATTTTATAGATTTAGCCTACGAAATCACCTAAAAACACAACCCACCCTTATTCCACCTAAAAACATGAATTAATTTCAAAACTAAGGATACATCCACATTTTTTCCCAGACACAAGGTAAAAAAGTTACCGTATTCAATTATACATACCCAAACACCAATTTCAAAATTTGGTAACCCAAATCCAAAAACACGCACAATCTTTTTTTATTACACACTTTCTTCACTTTGTTACCACGTCAAAAAGATTGAAAATATATTGACTGACTAGTCTTCATCTCCCAACTAGGAAAGAAACAGCTGATCTACTGAAGTTAATCCACAATCTTCCCACCCCCAAATTTCAAACCCTAAAATAATAATAATAATAATAATTTTAAAAAATCCATTTCATCATCCCATAAATTTCCCATCTTCCTGTCTTAAATAAAATTAAAACAACTAATAATTAAATCAAATAAAGAAAAACAAAAACAGAGGCCAATCAAGGGCTCTCCCTTGCCCTGAGCCACACCAGTAATGGATCCTGGCTGAAAAAAAATTGGAAAAGAAAAGAAACTCACATTGCTGAATTTCTTTTCTGCAATGGGCAAGGCAGAGGATTTGAAGCCTTTGCCATGTACAGCACTTGATGCTCAGGGTACAACCCCCAATGCACGGGGCAGTAATGGGTGCTGCTTAAGCTGCAGTTGGCCTAAGAAGGTGGTGACTATCAGATGTGCTGTTGCTTTGGTCCTAAGTGTTGCAGTGCTTTTGTCTGCTGTTTCTTGGCTGCCATTCTTTCACTCTGGAGATAATAAAAATATGAATCTTGATTATGCAGGTTGGTGGGCTTTTGGGATATTATATTCTTGTTCTTCTTTTTTTTTTCTTGCAACTGATTTTATTTTTATGAAAAATATAATTCTCTGAAACCCTAGATTTTCTCTTGTGATCGAGAGATTTGGAGTTTTCACGCACTCGATAGCATGAGTTTGATACGTCGCGTGATCGTGGCGTATT